>JAGXCT010036480.1:0-48555 GCA_022495035.1 Philopotamus ludificatus | reverse complement strand
TAAATATATAATACATTGCCCAGCGAAATAAAGGTCAATGCTCTTTGGTTAACAATGCATTTTGTAGAAAATAGTGTTTGAGAGGAAACGTTATAGGAGGGCTGACTGTAGTTATAAGCAGATAACGCCTAGAGAAGATGAGAACGAATACCAAGGCAAATTACACCCTCCTACTTGCCTGGACACAATTGAGAGGGTAAAATCCGATAACAACAGTGAGAGAAGGTACAGTCCAATGCCAGTAAAAGGAGAGTCCCTAGCTCACTTGGGGTCTGGTAAGGTTCATACGCTCAGCGTGAGAGTGTCTCGCGGCTGATTAATAATGATGATATGTATAATTAAATAATATAGTAAAAAGATTAACTTTATGTTGAGATCAGAGATTTAACGTTATAAATTAATCTAATTATTTAGACTGAATTCCAAGGTCTATAATACAGGGACATTTAAAACGCATCTATAAAATTAAATCCAAGGATACTGAGTGACATTATGGTATAAGTAACTATTCTACACCATAACGTATGCCAAAAAAAAGTATCAGAAGAATTTGTTGCTCTTAAATATTTCAAGAACACAACACAATAAATTTTCAGATTAAAGAAACACTCATTGAGGTGGGAAAATCAATAATCTGAGCAATATTGTAAATTATCAAATTGAAAACATTAACTTTAGATAAAATATGGCATAGATTTATAGATAATGATTAAAATATTTGACAGTATGTTAAAAATGGGCGTATGTTTGGTATATTATAGATCAATGAAAATGGTAACGTGAAAATTCGTCTTCGTATGGCGTCAAGCTGTCTGGGAACGCCTCGCCGAAACGAAATTTCCGCCCACAGCACACACACACATACAGTAACGAAGAACAGTCACTCGGAAAACGTATCGAAATAATAATAAGCGAATTTTCACTAGATCGTCACAACGAACCGTATATCGATTGTTTGGTAAAATGTATGGAATAGTTTAAGCACCCACTGGTGGTTGAAGGAGTTTCCCGGCGCCACGCAAGCACGCCTATTTGCCAGAGCAACACGTTGCGATGTAAATAAACAGAAGGATGCACTGCCGAGGTGGGCGTCGGAGATGTGGACGAGCGACGCCCGGGACGCGGAGTGGGCGTAGGGCGTCGAGCCGTGACCTTATTTAGGGCTGCGGGCTCCTGCGGGAAGCGGCACACGGCTCTGTATCCTGGCACGAGGATGCTTCCAGGACGCCCGTCAAACACCAGCGATCCATAACCTTGCACTAATTCATTTTGATAATATTAATATTTGATAATAAAAAAAAATACCGTTTAATACAATCGGCCCTCCTATAACGAAGAAATTGGGACCACACTATAGAAAGCTAAGCCACTCATATTCAATTTGGCAATAGGGATTTTTAATTATATTTTAAATGACCTCATTAAATTGTTCATTTAAAACAAATACACTAAAGGATTCGTAGTAGAATAAAAAAGTAAATTTCAGAGGCCCTTAGTAAAATATAATGTTACAAATTTATGAAAATATCTATGAGATTTATGTTTTAGATTAAATTTAATATATCTGGACATTTTAAACGCGCGTTTTTATTTAAATTTATATACTTTTTCAGTTGGTTTTTTAATCCGTTATAAAAAAACCAAATTCTATAAAATAATGAGAGAGGTCTAGTGGGTCTCTTTGTGGCCCCTAATAGAACAGCAAGGTTCCAGCACTCCTGAAGCAGTACGCCATAAATTTTGCCAATATTGGGTAAGCAGCAAAATACGATTAAATGACCTTATTCAATGCCAATGTCGTGTGTATTTTTACTGTCAAAAAAACGGCATTGAGCTTATTTTATTTTATTTCATATTATTATTAATACTATGTTGGTTTTTCTAACGAAATCAATTGCATATTATAAATAAATGACCTTGTTTTTTTAGTTATGCTCATGTGCACGTTATGTTATATTGTCAACCAAAGCCCAATGCATTACATGCATATTTACGAAATATGTAATTTGACCTTGAAAATAACATTCTAGAAAGGAGCGGTATAAGAGGGACTGTCTGAATTGTTATAGAAAACCGCGATATAGCAGCGAGCGTTATAGGAGGGATTGGTGTATAAGTTCAGTTGTTACATTTTTTTAATTGTGTTTTTACAATCGTCTATTTTACTTGAAACATTGGAGGATTATTTTTTCTCCGTGAATGAGAATGGGAGGGGGGGGGAAGGGTGTATATATTCTCGTCGGTCTCCCATGTGGGTAAGGTTGTTTTAAAACATCTACATGAAAAAAGGGAGGAATAATTTTAGGTGTCAAAAATAAAAACAGGAAATTAAAATCGCTGAAAAAAACTTAACTTTAAGTTACTGATTTAGTTTATAATCCAATTACATAACATTTACATCATTACGAAAAAAATAAATTTAGAATAAATGGAGTACCACAGCACAGTTTTAGTTGCTCTATTTATTTTTATTTATTTATAAAATGAGCGACCGATTAAAAACGAGCTCCGAAAAGCTTATAAATAAGCTACCGGCCTATGGTGATCGGGCCAGTATAGCTTATAATTCGGCTTCCGGCCGATTAAGTGTTAACATTAACATTGAGACTGAATCGCTGAAGGAGCTAAACGCCATACCGAAAATTGTACTAAGTGACTTAATTAAAAAATAATTATTTAACAGTAAAAGAATATTAAATTATAAATATTTAAATTTAATTTAGTTTATATTCCTTAGGATTTGGCCCAATAGCCAGTAATACTTTATGTGAATATTTTCGGGTATATGTTTTTTTTATTATAATATCGTAAATAATTAATAAATAAATGCGACACCGGAACTGTTGTCGATCAATGCATTGCACGCATAGCCCCTAGCTGAAGAGAGTTCGCGAACTTTCGGCGAACATCGGCGGCGATCGCCGGATTTTCCCGAGCGACGCTCGTGCATTTTCGCCACCGAGTAAACTGCCAATGGGGAAAGCTCCAAATCCGCACTGTTGCCAATGCAATATTTTTTGAAAATTATAACCAAATTGTATAGGAAAATATTTTTTTCCCAAAAAAATGCATCAATCGAACACATATTCTACACTCGGTATATGTTGTCATAGTCGATTTTTCATGAATTATAATTTTTCAGATGCTCACGGTGTGTAGACGAGCCGCGTACGTGTGTGCGTGTGTCTGGTGTCGTGGGACGGACTCGTAGTTCCCATTGCAATAAATCACACGTTAGCGCGGGACAGGCGGACTTCCTCCATGGGGCATCCATCCTCCAAGAGTGCTTAACCCAAATACCAGCAGCTGTCGATGTCGCCAGATTGGACCTGCTGCTGGAGACCGACCGGCTGATCGTGGGTCCACGTGCCCGCACTTGACAGCTCATCGTCCACTGATTTATAGTTAGTTTCAATGCATTTTCTATCTCACAAAATCACATCACAACGAAACTGAGATTGTATTATTACTTTTAAATCATTAATAATTTAAAATAATTAAAAAAAAAAAATATAATTAATCATGCTATGCTGTTTAGATCAGTGATTTGTAAAGTGGTCTATATAGACCCCCAGGAATCCATATCGGCCATCGGGGGGTCTATGAAAAAAAATGAGGGTCCACATGATCGGAGCCCATTTATACAGGATTACGAAGAACTTAAGGTTTAGAACAGGTGATCAACAGTTCTGCATTATAGGCTATCCCAAGATTTTTTTTGATAGCTTTTATATCATACTTAGTGGAAAGGGGTTTTATCTTCTACATAAAAATATAAATCGTGAAGATTTAAGACAATACCTATATTTAATTTGAATCCAAATATTGAACAATTACCATGGAAGTATCAGGTTCATCTCATTGGTTCTTTTTTCTAGAGATTATCACCTTTGAACTTTAAATTTAAATTTTATGGCTACGTGTATTGTTTTTATAATTAAGAAAAAAACAATTTTAGACAAACAGGGGGGGGGGGTCCACGGGAAAAAAAAGGACATGTGGAAAAACAGTTAAGATTTAGATAATCACACATTTTAATAAGTATCTATCTACATTTTTATCACATATCAATTATATTTATTCGTATAATTTTATTAGATTTTCCCACGGATTATCCTAATATTATCCTAACACAAAAAAATTCTCGACGTGCGGCTCTTTTTTCTAGCTGAGTTTGACAACTTAGAGACAAAAAAAATACATTTTCTGGCTACGTGTGTTGTTTTTATAATTAAGAAAAAATCAATTTTAGACAAACAGGGAGAGGGTTCATGGAGAAAAAAGGACACCGAGGGGTCCATGGTAAAAAATAGTTATGATTTAGATAATTACTCGTTTTAAAAATGTCTATGTACATCTTTATTATATCCTATTATATTTATTCTTATAATTAGATGACATTTTCACACGGATTATCCTAAAATCTAACATAAAAATATTCTCGCCGTTCGGCTCTTCCTTCTAGCCGAGTTTGTCATCTTTGAGACAAAAGATTTACATTTTCTGGCTACGAGTATTGTTTTTATAAATAAGAAAAACTCAATTTATACAAACAAGGAGGGGGTCTACGGTGAAAAAAGGACACCGAGGGGTCCATGGTAAAAAAATAGTTATGATTTAGATAATTACTCGTTTTAAAAATGTCTATGTACATCTTTATTATATCCTATTATATTTATTCTTATAATTAGATGACATTTTCACACGGATTATCCTAAAATCTAACATAAAAATATTCTCGCCGTTCGGCTCTTCCTTCTAGCCGAGTTTGTCATCTTTGAGACAAAAGATTTACATTTTCTGGCTACGAGTATTGTTTTTATAAATAAGAAAAACTCAATTTATACAAACAAGGAGGGGGTCTACGGTGAAAAAAGGACACCGAGGGGTCCATGGTAAAAAAATAGTTATGATTTAGATAATTACTCGTTTTAAAAATGTCTATGTACATCTTTATTATATCCTATTATATTTATTCTTATAATTAGATGACATTTTCACACGGATTATCCTAAAATCTAACATAAAAATATTCTCGCCGTTCGGCTCTTCCTTCTAGCCGAGTTTGTCATCTTTGAGACAAAAGATTTACATTTTCTGGCTACGAGTATTGTTTTTATAAATAAGAAAAACTCAATTTATACAAACAAGGAGGGGGTCTACGGTGAAAAAAGGACGCCGAGGGGTCCATGGTAAAAAATAGTTATGATTGAGATAATCACACATTTTAAAAATGTCTATCTACATATTTATCATATCTTATTATAATTATTCTTATAATTAGATGACATTTTCACACGGATTATTCTAATATCTATTTTTTTCTTACTGAGTTTGATAACTTTGATCCAAGGATTCAATGGTTTATCATCTTTTATGGTTTAGAAAAGATCTAATTTAGACAAATAAAGGGGAGGTCCACGGGGAAAAAAGGACGCCGAGGGGTCCATGGGAAAAATAGTTATGATTAAGATATTCACATTGGGAATGTGAATATCTTAATCATAATTTTTTTACATTTAGATGTAATAATTTTTAATCTTTTATTTAATTATTATTTTAAAATATAAAAATTGTTATTATATCCTATTATTATTATAATTTTATGATATATTCCCACGGTTTATCCTAACATCGATCGGAACCTCTGTGCCAGCTATGATTACACGTTAATATTTTATTAAATTTATGATATTGCAAAATCTAAATTCAGACAGAGCATTCCCCCCTTCAACTAAATGGCAGCTTCCTTCTTGCGATTGAACAATTAATGTCCAACGTCCGACCCAAAACGCCCGACGTGTCGATGAGATTTCGTAACGTTTCCGTACGCAATAAAATAAAACAATTTATTAATAAAAAAAAGATTTAATGTCATCCACTACGCGGACCAAAAACATACATAAAAACCAAACACACACAAAAAAAAATGTTTAAGCATAAAAATCACAACTCGTCACTTAAAAATCGTATTGAGAAACAAATATGAAAAGTTGAGCCATCGCAGATCCTTCGAACCTTCCGTTGGTGTACAGCTCCATGGACAGCTCCAGAAGAATGTCTTGGGGTCCTACTAGGGATTTCAACAATGAAACTCCCGCATGATAGGGAGACGGCGATAATCTGCAAGAAAATGTGAATACATATTTTTTATTACAGTTTTTTACGTCAAATACACCTGTTTGCAAATCAAATGCATCCATTTACAAATCAAATGCACCCTTTTGCAAATCAAATGCACCCTTTTAAAAATTAAGTTAAACAATTACATATTTTTCAATACATATACTTTTTTTATCAGTTCCTTAAAATATGTAAAAAAACGGGATCCATTATTTTTATTACCCCGAATTTTTCAAATATCTATATTGTTAAAAAAACGCAATTAGCGGGAAAACGTAAATTCAGGGCTAGAATCGCGGTACTAAATACAATGGGACTGGTTTTTTTTACATTTTTAAAGGAACTAATAAAAAAACGTATATATTAGGGGTAGTTAAAAGTATTGTCGTATTTTCAAAGGGTAGTTTTAGAATCAGCTGTTTTTAGTCCTTTTGCGAAGATCATCTGCAAAACTGCATACTCTTTCAGTTTCACTCCGATAAAAACGTATCGCTACAAGAAATATTTGCGACATTTATGGAGACGTATTAGATGTCAGAAAGTGTCAACGCTGGTACAGAAAATTCAAATCCGGAAATTTTGACTTAAAAGATGAGCATTGAATTGGACGACCCTGTACAGTAAATAAAGCCGTCTTTAAATCTGATATAGAAAAAAACGCAACTTTAACCATCAAAGAACTGTTAAATATAACCGGCACAAAGTGGTCCATCACTCAGAAGTGTCAGTAGTGAAAAAATGGGAAAGATTCGAAAAGAAGAAATTTTGGCAGAAAATCTTCCTCCTCCACGCAAATGCGCGTCCCCATGTCACAGATTTCTCTCTGAAAAAAATGGATGACTTGGGTTTTTGACGGCTTTACTGCATCCTGCTTACTCGCCAGGCTTAGCCCCTTCAGACTACCAGTTGTTTAGTTCTATGAAACACTTTTTTTAAAAATTAATCATTCCAAACAGAAAGTAAAGTGAGATCGGCCATTTCTGTTTTTTTTTATTTCCAAGTCAGCAGAATTTTTCAAGAAAGGTATTTTAGATTTGTAAAATAGATGGCAGAAGGTTATATAATGAAATGGTAAATTTTTTTTGTAAAAATAAATCAATAAATGTATCAAAAAGTGAATTTGAATTCTATTGAAAAAATACGACAAGAATTTTTACTACACCTAATATATTGAAAAATATTTAATATTTAACTTAATTTTTAAAAGGGTGCATTTGATTTGCAAAAGGATGCATTTGATTTGTATAAAGTTGTATTTGATTTGTAAAAAGTTGTATTTGATATGCAAAAGGGTGCATTTGATTTGTAAAAGGATGCAATTGATTTGAAAACGGGAGTATTTGTTGTAAAAATTGTATTAGAAATAATCGTACCTGAAATCGTGCTCAGTAGCAGGTTGAACGCCTCTCGGTGCTCGGGCGTAAACCATCTTTAGTTCAAATCGCAGCATCGCATTATTTTTATTCGGACCCCTCATTGTAAATAGATCAACCTTTAAAATAAATAAAATTATTAAAGAAATAATAAATGCCAAATACGTATGATCTAAGATTGCTTACTTGTTGCACTGGAGATGTTGGTATTGGCAGTCTTGAGGCGAAAGTTATAAAGTTGAAGGATATTGTATCGGGTTGAATCATACATGCCCTGTCGTTCAGTCTACAGCCTTGAGTTTTCCGACAGCGGCTGAAAAATCAAGAAAATTTTTAGTATTTCTATTATTTTGTTTTATATATATTTATTTCAATTACTGTTTGCTGTTGGGTTCTCTGTGGTATCCATGTGGACAAGCCATTGAACTGCAGCGTGCTCCACCCCTGGTATTATGGCATATTTCTTCAGGTCCGCAGACCAATTCTCCACTCTCGCATTCGTCAATATCTGCAATTCATTTGTCATAATTGTATTTACGATCAGCTTTTCTATAACGAAGAAATCGGCACTAAGTTATAGAGGCGCGCGTTATAGAAGCCATAGCATAGCACCCATACAAAATTTGAGAAAAGAGCTATTTAATTTAATTTTTAATAACCTTGTTCAATTCTTCAATGATGCAAAATATACTGAAAACACTCATTAATATGTTGATAAAGATTATCTAACCGATCCGTCACGGCGGCTCGAAACCAGCGTCGTCCGAAGGGGGTCTTTTATAAGGGCAAATAGACCCCAAGAATTTCAAGTCAAGATATTGATGAAATCTTCATCAATATATTGACTTTGTTTAAAAAAATGGATTATTCTAAGAATAAAAATAGTTATTCATGATTTTTTAACTAATCAATATGACACGTAAATGACACGTGCACCCGACGATGTCCCGTCACACACTGAGGACACCGATAGACCTACCGCCAAGTTTTCGTGGCACGTGTCAATAGTATACGTTTCACTCGCACTTGGCACATCGTTACGGATGCGAGCGAAAAAAACATCGCGCCCGTGTAGAGCTACAGAAGCGAATATTGTTGTTTTTATTTTTTAGACTTTTTTAAACAACTAGTTTTTAATATGTAGGATTCATATTAAAATAATTATTCCAAATAGACCCCATCGGCACGACTAGGTTAATGACAAATTTGGCATTGCTTCGTTGCCATCAATTGGTATATATTTGCAGATATAGACGCGACGCTTTCAGTCAAAATGTAAAATCTTTGAAGGGCCGAACCTGAAAGTGTGGCGGGCCACATGTAGCCCGCGGACCCGGGCTGCTCACCCCTGCACTAGGGGATCCATAGTAGAATACAAAAGTAGAGGAAGAGAAGAAAACTTTTTGGGCCCCTAGTAACATATAATAGAGGGAGGGTATTGTGGGTTGATTAAAAATAAGGATAATAAATGGTATTAAAATTTGGGAAAATGTCTATGATATGTATGTTTTGGGTTTTTTTTAGTTGGTTCTTTAAACTAAGTTCTATAAAATAATGAGAAGGTCTCTTTGGGGCCCCTAATGATCGGGGACCTCTTTGAGGCCCCTAATTTTTGGGGGCCTGGCGCTCCAGCACAAAACAAGTGGTAATCAAGCCTCCCTGCTCCCGTAGGAAAAGAAGATAAAGGCTGAGTTGGTTGGACTGTGTACAACGGGACGCTGCATTAAAATGATTGAAACTTGTCGGAAGACAGACTGGATAAAATGGAGAAGGATGTTGGATGAGGACAGTGCTTTACAATAGAACTGTTGCGCCTGAAATAATGACCATGTCCAATGTCAATGCTTTGTGTTAACCCGTTTTTAATACTACGCGTAATTTGTTATAGAAAACCGCGCTATAACAGGGAGTGTTATAGGAGGGTTTACGGTATTTTAAGATTATTATTATTATTATAATATTACCCATGCAAGTCTTCTTGTCCCTTCCGACTGTGTATCCTGTGGGACATCTGCATTCGTATCCGCCCTGAGTGTTGTGACATTCTCCGACGCACATCCTTGGCCCTAAGCCGCATTCGTCGATGTCGTAACACGTCCTGCAAATTAGTAGATTATTGATGATGCCCTTGGTGATTTATCGTTGTCATTGATTACCTGTTGTCGGTGAAGAGTCGGTAGCCTCTATCGCAGGCGCACCTGTAGGAGCCCCAAACGTTGATGCAGTTATGATGGCAGGGGCCCTTACCACTGTTGCCCTCGCACTCATTGACGTCCATGCAGAGATTCTCGGAGGTCGGAGACTTGACATAACCCTTGTTACAATCGCATCTATACGACCCGACCGTATTAACACAAGTCGAATACGTTGAACATATCTGCAATAGAAAATTTGACTCAGAACCTTACTTATTCTATTTACTTAGAGGAGACTTACTTTTCCTCCGGTCTGAGTACATTCGTCGATATCTTCACAACCAGATTTGGTTAGAAGGTGACCGGGAGGACATCGACACATGTATCCTCCTGGTATATTGACGCAGAATTGATCGCGAGGGCATGTATGGGATAGTTCGACACATTCGTCCCTGTCTGAAAAAAAAAACCAAAACATATCGACCGATCCAAATGGCAAAAATAATAATATTAATATTTCAAATATATTACCAACGCATCGATTGTCAGTGAGCTGGTATCCATCTGGACAGTATTTGTATTGCGGAGGTTTTGTCACAGTAACGACTCTCACTAAAAAAGCAAAAACCTTTAGTAATAACCGAGTATTTAAAGATATACAATGAAACCTCGTTCTATCGTTATAGCATTTATTATTAGGGGGAACCGAAAAGTAATCAAATTTTTTTTTAGCAAGTCGGTTTATTTCAAGTGTTTGTCATTAATGGCTTCTTTATAAAAATGAAGGCTAATGAAGCAACAAAAGTTATCAAAAATTCTTATGGTTATGTGTCAAAGCTTATCTTATTATTAATCTATCTATATATGCATATGTATATCTCGTCTCTAACAGATTTCTCAGTATGCCCTGGGAAGGAAAACCCTTAGCTGTAGTCTCGATATTTTTGCTCCCCTGCTTTATTCTAGGTGCCCCTCTCTTTGACCTGTTATAAGCAGAGAACGCCTAGAGAAGATGGAAACGTTTACCGAGGCAAACCACCTCTTGTCTGAAAACAGTCGGGAAGGTAAAAACCGATACCAACAGTGGTACACGTCCAATGAAATGGTCAAGAGAAGGAAAACCTCTTACAAAAAATCTCATACCAAGACGGGTTTATTCCCAGCAATATATGGACACGATAGGAGTCACGTGTGAGTCTTAGGTTCCGCTGGCCACGACTACCATTTGAGAATCTGGTAAGGCACATACATACGTTCAGCGAGTGAATGTCTCGTGGCTGGCAAATGTTGATGATGATATCGTTGTTTAGCAGTCACTGGGTTAATAAAGGCAGTTGTATTTCTTGTTATTTTCCTCAAATTCTGTATTCTTGTGATGGAGATTTATTCATGTTTTATAAGATATTGCATCTCATCCGCATTTATCATTCCTATTCATGACTGAACCCCTCAACGCAAAAAGGCTATAGTTTCGTCAAAGCAGAAATTAGGGATTTTTTTCCTCCACCTCAAATATCACTAAAATAGTGATCTGATGTTACTTAATCCTGTGGTTGCTGAAATACGATATCTTCTTGAGTCGGCACCCTCATGTCAGAGGATCGAGACCGAATCTTCTAGATTTTGAATCCATGATCGTGTGCATTCTGTATCTTGCATCGCAGCTACTACTCTGGAACCCGTTGCGGTCTTCACTCGGTCGCTCAAGCTGATGGACGCCCTGCCCTTTCCTCCAAAGTATCGAAGAATGCTTTTGAGACATGTAGTAGAAAGTCCGTCATCTATCGTTGCCCAGGACACGATATATCGTTGTTTTTGTTTGTACAAAAAGATTTATATAAAAATCGAATTGAAAATTTGTCGAAAATATTTTAACCAGACCCAAGGCTTGTAGGTGACATACATGTTAATACTCAGATTAATCCTCCGACGAAAACCTTTGTTCCAAAATATTCAGATGTTATTCATCTGAAATCTTTCATTTTCATAAAAAAAAGCCTTTTAATTCCCTGTTCCATTAAACTAAAAAAATCGTTGATCACATAACCACGCCTTGTAAGTAACATACACATTATTACAATAATGTAAGTTAATCACGACTAGTGGGTGGTCGAATAGGTTTATCCTCTGACGAAAACCATGAGTTCAGTGAAGTCTCTATGACACTAGCTAGGGTTTATGATAGTAAGAGACTCATTCCTCTTGAATTTTAAGAATCTTAAGAAAATGATGAATCGAGGTTCCATTATATTTAGTTTATGCTTAAACCTGGTGTTGATTGTCGTTGTGGTATTCTGGATGGCGGAGTGTAAACTTGCGGTGCTATGGAAACGCAGCGACCTTGACGAAGTCGAAAACCTTCTTTACACTGACACGTGAATCCTCCAAGTGTATTTATACAGTATTCGTTAAAAGCGCATCTATTAGTGCCATCTTCGCATTCGTTGGTATCTGAAATATGCTTGGAATCAGTAAAACAGTATGATTTTCAATGAAAACCAAAATGAACTCACCGACACATTGTTCAGTCGAGGGATCTGGATGGTATCCAATGTCGCAGTTCTTGATGGGCGTCGGTGACCAACGAGGAGGTGGAGGTCCTGCAAAATAAACGCGCAATTTATCACCATGCTTTGATTGACTCTCATTGTTTCGTTCAAACCTCCTGGAACATGGTGAACGATTTTGCACACGCCCGATGCGTCTTCTTTGAAATATCCTGACGCACAGGCGCATTTGTAGCTTCCTTTAGTGTTAATGCATACTTCACTGTATGGGGTACATATGAATTTGCCAGTGGCGCATTCGTCGACGTCTGTAAAGCATACAAGATATATTATAGTGCAATTACATGGGAGAAAAGACAGTTCGGCGCTGACGATTGCGCCCATGTCGAGAATTCACATTCTCTAATGAGAAAATAGTTTTTTCAAGTCGTCAGCGCCGAATCGTTACAGATGAACTGTTATGTTACCATCGCATATCCCGTTGACCATTTGGAATCCAGACTGACAGAATTTTTCAGGGACAAAATGTGACAACGAATTTTGCGGCAACGTATTGGTGTCCAAAATAACATTTCCATTTCGATCGTACGGTAGTATGATGGTTTTAGTCAATGGATCTTTGTATATAGGTATTTTTTCAATTTTAGGTGTCTGAGGCGATGGCTGTACTAGCACTGGGTAATATACCCGCGGTGGAGGTGGAGGGTAGTCGTGTCTTTGTTCTGTAGGCGTTGGGGGGTAAATTGGAGCTGCAGGACTGGTTTGTGGCGGAGTTGGTGCCGGAGCCAAAGGACGAATTGGTGCTGAAGGTTGAAATTGTGTAGGAGGCCGTGTGGGTGCTGGAGGACGGGTGGGTGGTGGCGGACGAATTGGGGGTGAGTGATAAACCGGTGCCGGAGGACGAGTCGGTGGATCAGTAGGGAATGGAGGAAGAGTGGGCGGTGGCGGAGGATTGTACACCGGCGAAGCTGGACGCGAAACATTTGGCGGTACGTTCGAGTCTGTAATGCTGAAAATATTACCGTGTTAAACAATCTGTATGATTCTGTTTAAGTAGTAAACTTAAAGTTATGTTTGTATACTTGTCTTCGTCATCTTCGTAATAATAATATTCGGGGTCCGGAGTGGGGGTCGAGGTTGTCGGCACCGTCTTCCTGATGCACTTGAACGTCCCTCTTGTGTTCAGACACTCGTACATGGGTCCATGCTGATGACAATCGTGGGTGTTCAGTTCGCACTCATCGTCGTCTGAATTTTTAAATAAAACTATTAGATATACATACATACATCTTTGTGCAAAAAGACTCTCTTGGTACAGTAAACCCCCCGTTTTAAAAAAAAACACGTTATAGGGGAGGATCGACGTTATAGGAAAAAACCGCCGCAAACGTACGTAATAGGGGGGGGGACGTTATAGGAATGTACGTTATATGGGGGTTTACTGTACATTGTTAAAAAACAGCAAGGATGCGATGGATATAAGTAAAAGGAATAGATGCGATGATGTTAAAAATTGCAAAATAATTATTCCAAATATAGTTTCTCATTAATGTCAATAGACTGCGATCTACGATGCTTTTTTTTAAAATATAATATATACAGTCAACACTATAACGTTCAGATAGGGACCACGCTATAGAAAAAAAACGCTTTAGAAAGTTAGGCACCCATACAAAATTTGGGGTTAGGTTTTGAGTTAGAATGATTGAAAACCCCTTTAACACATAAATCATATTTCCTTAAAAATCGTATGCATCGATTTACTTGATCATAGTTTGTACGAACATACAAGTAGAAAAATATTTTCTTACTGTATTGTGATGAGTATCCCTGGAACGTTTTTAAATAGTGATTCACCAAAAAAAGTACAGAACACGTCTAGCGAGATAAAGGGGCAAACAGCCGCTGATAAATATTTTCTAATTGCACGTACATATTTAAAATGAACCTTAATAATATATTTACGAAAATTTTATTTTAACCTTGAAAATATTGCGTTTTGTAAAATGAACGCTATAGGAGGGAACGCTATACAAAAAAACACCGCAAACGCTATTGAAAAAAACGCTATAGAAGTGAAAGCTATAGGAGGGTTGACTGTATTAAAAAAATGTTATATACCACTGAAGCAGTACGTTGTAAATACTTCAACACGCAACACATACCGTTCAAAATGTATTTATTCATACTTTTATTATTTTACGATGCCGAGCCGTCGTTTTGAGCAATACTAAAGGCAAAGGTAAACAGCAAAAAACGATTAAATCGGCTCCTGGCAACCAAGGGATTAACATTTTTTCATAATTTAGTATAAGAGCAGATTTTTTTTAGTTTCAATTAAATTCATGTTTATTTATAGTATTTTCCAAGTTTTTTTTAAATATTTTCTATTAAAAAATTGTATAGTAAATTATGATTAAATTTAAACTGACTAAGAAATAAACGCTAAGTAGATGCTATTTAATTTGCTCCAAAATGCAAAATTGATGCTATCTTATCTCTACTGATCTGTACTTATTTAGTATTAAGGAATGATTTTTTTTAACAATTTTGTTATTTATAAAATATGCCGAATAATTAACAAAAAACACTAGAGGAAATCTGGATCAGGTCGAAACAAGTTTTTCTTGGGTTTTATTTAGGACGCCAAGTTTTTGATTTTTCTCGTATAACTCTTTTAATATAAATCCTATATATAATTCAAACTATTTGTATTAGTCTAAAAAAGGTATTGTCGAAGAACGGGGGAATAAAAGTTTGGGGTCTATTTTCATACATTCATTGTTTTTATGAATTGTGTCAATTATTAGTGTTTGAGTAACAATTTTTTTATTGGGTCCATGCTATACATATACCTTCGCATGCACCAGAAGCGACGTTTAGAGTATATCCTGTACCGCAGCTGGTATATCTAATGCATTGATAGGATCCGATTGTGTTGCCACATCGTTGTCCCACGTTGCACTTGTTTAGTTCGGCATGCTGGCATTCGTTAATATCTACAATGCATGCATTATTAAAGAAAATGTTAAGAACTCAAGCTTATTTAATGGTTAAATAATCACCAACGCATCCTAGTGTCACTGGATCTTTCTTGAAACCTCTGCGACAGACGCATCGATGACCTCCCAACGTGTTTTTGCATTCTTGGTGTTCATCACAACTATGACTATTTTCAAGACACTCGTTGATATCTTAAATAATGAACCATGAGTAAATCCCGACGTTAATTTATTAGGTTGAGTCATAAATTACTTCCGATTTGTTTATCATACTTTTATTTTGCTTTAAAAAATCTATTATGTATTCTTATCTAATAAATATAACCTTCTTCCATCTTATTGGCAACCTATCGATCCCCTCCTCATAAAATTTGGTGAGTTTGGACTAGAAGAAAATATCCAGGACCTGATTGAGTTGCTCATCATTAATAAAAGTTTTTCTATTAAAAAAAATGTAAGGGACAGAAAAAGTGGTAGTCCGTAGGAGCAAGTTGACTCACTCCGACTAAATCCAAACAACAGAAACTCTCTACCTTAATCGGAAGCTATTTATGACTCAACCTAATATAATAGATAATAAAAAATAATAATACCATCGCAGCCTCCGTTGTAAGATCGTCTATATCCTCTGGGACAGTTCACTGTCGTATTTTTACTAAAAATATAAATGTTTTATTTGTTTTAAGTATTAAATATTAATATTTATATGTGAAATGCTTACGCGATCAATGGTCTTGTTGGTTTTGGATAGCTGGGATTCGGAACCGGCGGTTTGCTGGGCGTAATAGGTATAATTTTATCTTCTTCATTTTTTTCTTTGCACTCATATCCGCCAGGAACATTCACGCAAACCGTTTCCGGTGAACAAATATCTGAATATTCCACACACTCGTCGATATCTGCAAACGACGTTCGTTTAGATTCGAACGTGGCAATTTTTGTGGATTATTTTTATATTACCTTTGCATCCTTGTCCGGGTACCATCTTATATCCGGCGGGACAAGTCGTCTTGGAGGCTTTGTCCTGGCACGCGAATTTTCCCGGCATATTTAAGCATATCTGACTTTGCTTATTGCAGTCGTCCGTGTTCTCCTCACATTCATCTATGTCTGCAATTATAAATCGAATACTATATTGAGGTATACAGTCAACCCTCCTATAACAAAGAAATCAGGATCACGTTATAGAAGCCTGCGCTGTAGAATCCAAGGCACCCATACAAAACTTAGGAAAATTTAAGAAGCTACTAGGCTAAAGCTTAGCCTTGAATTACCGTGTCTAGTCAGGAATTGACTGACCCAAGTCTGGGAAGAATCAGCTACTGTTAAGCCTGATTCTAATATCAGAAATAAGCGATTGGTAGTTCCGCTCTTTGGAGGAGTCCCATCTCTCTTGCTACTGATCAAGAGTTGATTGTAGTGGCACTGATGACAAGATCTGACAACCTTCAACTGGATTTCAATGCGATAAACGCGAGTGAGATTAAGGAGGAGCGAAAGGATTCTACTAAGATATTACAACGAACAGCGTAGCTCGCTGCGTACCCTACAATACCACAGAGGATAGAATTATAGGCAAACGATTGCGATTTATATCCTACGCACCATGTGTTAGAAGCAATGCGAGGAGTGGACAATGGCAATGTGGAGAAGCCTATAGAAAGGCTTGGAAACGTAGTAACCCCTGGGGATTCCATATATAGGACGTGTTAACCCTATCACTGGGGCGCCCTAGACGTTCATGGGCACAATAATCGTGTACAGTATTTCATTTTTCCAGCACAAATTACATAGTTTTCAAGATGACAGTGCCCTGTGCCACGGTTCCGAAATAGTAAGATACATTTTTTTAGTAGCAAAGAGCGTTGCAAACAGAATAATAAAAATAATCTAACAAATTGGCCATGGAATTCGACGGATTTTAGTCCCATTAAGAAACTAATGGGGCTGAAAGTCGATGCAAAGCAAACAAATGCCTTGTAGCAAATTACATAGCTGACCAGATTCATGTGTTTGATTTGACTTTTTGATCGAAAAACCCGTAGAGGAAATGGTGCATCGTGACTGTAATTCCACACGAACAGTGCGAAGATGCGATTAGGCTAAACTTTTAAGATCAAACTTGAAATTACCATGGCCAGTGAGGAACTGACTGACAGCTACGATTTAACCTGGCTCTAACTTCAGGAAAGAAGAGATAGGTAGTCGGCCCTTTGGGGGAGGAATCCTACCTCTTCAGCCATTGACCAAGAGCCGCTTCGCGGACGGGTGACTAAAGGTTTGCCAAATATTCGCCCTCGAGTAGGCAAATTATAGTAACGCCGAAGACTACGGGACTATTTTTTAAGCAAGATCTGACGGCCCTCAGCTGGATTTCAAGGTCGAGCGGAAGGACGCCAGCAGTAATTAATAGTGATACTCTTGAAGGTATGCGATAAGCGTGAGTGAAATTAAGGAGGGGCTGTTGAACTTGTTATAGAAAGGCGCGGATTGACAGGGAGCGATATACAAGTTTTTCACTTCAAATTCACTCTTTTGTATTTCAAATTAAACCTTTTGCAAATAAAATTAACCATTTTGCATTTAAATGCTATTGTAATTTAAACTCCAATTAGAAGAATTTTAGGTGAAATGGATAGAGTATCTGCATAATAAGGTACGTTGGCTTTCAAGAGGAGAAGTTTTCAAACACCCCCTACTTAACAGAAATTAAAATATTTGTCACAGAAAAGATGTTTACTATTCAGAACTAACGGAAGATCGGTGGATCTAATAATTCTTTTTCATGGTAGACGACACGTCTCATCTAAATCAGATTATTCCTAAACTACGAGGAAAAGAATAGACAAATTTTTCGATGTTAGAAATCATTTCGTTCTAAGAAATATTTCTTTTTGCTCAAGACTTTGTCCAATGTAGCTACTAATGTTAAGATACTTCAACAATAAGTATTGGTCTTAAAATAATAAATGATGTATATTATCAAAACACGTGAGTCATAAAAATGCGACTGACTTACCGGTACAGTCAGCTTTTTCAGGATGCAATCGGTATCCGGAAGGACATATTTCTTCAACGGGTAATGGTTCTGGTTCAAGTGAAGGCTGACGCAAGAATTGCGAGACGCTACCAGCGGTGCAGGTGAAGGATCCTATGCTGTTGGCACATATTCTTCCTGAAGGACATGGTTTGTCTAAACACTCATCGATATCTGCGAATCAAACATATTTAAACAGTGATGAGATCAAATCAAGGATTTTAATCAGGAATGGAAGTGATATTTATTTATTGCTTTAATATTAACTGAGTCGCGGTTAACTTACATTATCAAAATGATATATGTTACCTACAAGCCATGACATTGATGAATTTTAATATTATATCAGTTGGTTTCAAATTTATATTTATTTATTCGGTCCAATACTATTTATGGCTTTCAATTAATTAATTCTAACGCGCCAATCACCTATATCAATTTAATAAAATAATTTATAAACATGCGGAGGTAATGGGTCATTTCCACTTACGTACCCCCTAGTCAGTATCAATTCATAATTTTAGTTTGAGGATTAATTTATTCGCTAACTTGGCTCAGTCGCGGTTAACTTACATTATTGTAATAATATGTATACGGTTACGATATACGATTTTCTTAGTTTAATGCATTTTAAATATCCATTATCAATTTACCGTCACAGACTTGATTCTCCTTATTCAGTTTATAGCCCCTTGGGCAGCTCATTGCTTTAGGCGGCGTATTCTCCAAGCATCGATAAGAACCGATGACATTGACGCACTTTCTGTTTTTGTTGCATGTGTGCAGCTCCAATTCGCATTCGTCGATGTCTGAAATTATATAATATATTAACAAATTGTAGCGTTAACAACTATGTAGATTAACGACTTACCGATGCAATGGAACCCGTCCTCCAACAGCTCGAATCCCGTTTTACAAGAACAGACGACAACATCGTCGGTTTCAGAGCATTTATGCTCACACGGATTGTTCTTTTGGCATTTGTTAGATTCGATCTTAATACACGACTGTCCATCTGCCACCAGCCTAAATCCTGGTCTGCATTGGCATTTGTACGATGCTCCCACGGGAATGCATTTTTGGGCGCAGACACTGTTGCCTTCGATATCGCACGCATCAGCATCTGGAACTGATAACGAAAATTGTACAATCTGTGTGCACTTCCGCAATAAATAAATTCTTCATACCGATCGTGGCAATGTTGGGTGTTGGTGATATTTCAGGTGTTTGTTCAGTGGGTTTCGCTGTTTTTGAAGTCACTTCCGTGGATAACTGAAAAAAAATAATATGTAAGTACACTTATGAATAATTCATTAATATGAATGTTAATATGAATACCTCGCAACAAGTCAGGAATGAACCTTTGAATCCATCGCATTTGCTACCACCAGCACCGAAGTTAAAGCCTAATAGGCAATCCACACAACATCTCTGTAATTATTATTTAAAAAAAAACAGAATTATTACTTAATCATTGCTTTTAGGTCAACTGCGACTGGGATTAAATAGAAATGTATATTTTGATCCAATGAAGAGTTCTAGGATATGAATGTAGGCCTATTATTACCTGCATCTTTATTTATTTATTGGGTCACACATACATTCGCTCTGGCCAGTGTCATAAAGAATTCCCTATTATAAGGTTGACCTATTCGAGTACTTACTTACATTATCGTAATAATATGTATGTTACCTACAAGTCATGGCACTGGTTAATAATGGAAGTTATTACTCGGATAGGTCAGCCATTCAGGGAATTCTTTATGACAATGGCCAGGGGAATGTAAGTGGAAGAGACCCATTACCTCCGCATGTTTATAAACATGCTTATGTAGGTAGTTTATGTAGAATTATTGTTAATAAGCGTGCTTATGTAGAATTAATTAATTTAATGCCGACGTTAAATAAATAATTATACATATGTATATAAATAATATGAATGACCAACTGAAATAATATTAAAATTAATCAGTATCATGGCGTGTAGGTAGCATATGTCTGTTTGATAATGTAAGTTAACCGCGAATGAGCTAAGATAGTACCTGGATAGGCTTAACTTTCGGCAGAAATCTATGAATTCTTAATGACAATGAATAAATAAATAAATAAATGATCGTGATATATATGGTACTTACAAGCCGTAACAATGTTTTAAAAAAAAAATAATAAAAACAGTGCCATGGTTTTCATATTGTAACAATAATCTATCATGGATAGTAAACAGCTACTGAGCTAAGATAGTGGTTAACCACCAAGGACATTTAAATTGACATTGGCCAAGGAGTGAATGTGAGTCCCACAACCACTCTCGTATCGTATATACAGGTGAGTAGGGCTTTAGAAAGTACTGTAACGCCACTCATCCATTGTCAGAAAAACAAATAATAAAAAAATATTAGGGGTACCGAAAAGTAATCAAATTTTTCTTTTGCTGGCGAAAATCAATTATTTTTTAAAGTACTTTTATAAAAAGTCCTTCTATTTTTCATTGAAAAATAAATCCGTTTTCACTTCTCTAACATTGTTCATTTGTTTACCTCTTAATGTATGCTCTAACGATCTGAAAAGGTGTAATCCGACGACGCGAGATCCAATGAATAGAGTGTATGAGTTAAAAGGTCCAATCCAAACTCCCTTATTTTTTCCTGTGCTATTTTTGCAGTGCTTTGCATTATCGCGTCGAAGGATCCTTTTTTTGTTATTGACCAAAACAGATTGTTTAAACAGTTCATAGTTTATAATTCCAGAAAAATCTCACCACATACAAACAAGGACCGTATTTATTGTTAGTGATGGTCGAGGGGTCAGAACAGTTATTTCTCCAGAAGAAAGCCATTGTTTTTTCAGGATTTTCAGGACAGGACCACAGGACGTGACTGTAATCCTGACAGACGTGCCCACACCAGCAATGCGGAGATGTTACAAGTTTAAACTCTTCAAGTTTAGCCTTGAAATTACCGTGGCCAGTCAGGAATTGACTGACCCAGAAGTCTGGGATGATCCAACTACAATTAAGCCTGGCACTGATATCGCGAAAGAAGAGATAGGTAGTTCGCCCTTTGGGGGAGGAGTCCCACCTTTTCTCTCACTGATCAAGAGCCGACCTTAAAGTTGGCAACGATTCGCCCTCGATTGGACAAATTGCAGTGGCGCCGATGAAAACAGGACTGTTTTTTTTTCAAGCAAAAACCTCAGCTGGATTTCAAGGTCGAGCCGAAGGACGCCAGCAATGATTAAGAGTGATGTCGTTGAAGAAGTGCGATAAGCGCGAGCATCTACTTCACATCTCCAGTTACAATTCGTCGCAAAAACGGATCGGCTTCATACCGAGACAAAAGAGACGCGCAAATGGTACGCCGTTGATCAAGCGTTAATTCATGGGGAATAAAAAACAAATTACAACCATAGCTTTAACGTAATAACAAAACTCATGAACTCGGAAATTTTGTTTACTTTTCGGTCCCCCTAATATTATAATAAATATGAGTATGATTTACTTACACTTGCATCGTCTTCTATTCCTTCGCAGTTTTTGGTCTTCTTCGCTTGTTCAATGCCTTTATCGCACTCTAGAGCGATGGCCCTAGAAAAATAATATCCGTGCATTATCTAATTCTGGATTGTGTAAAAAATTCCAGGAACCGATGCATATTTTGATAAAAAAAATATGCAACGCACAGCGGCTTATCAATATTCCGAGTATCGAATGGGATTTTATCCGAAAAATTGTAGCGATAGTGAGGTCACCTAAAATTAAATAAGGGTATCCGGCAGTAGTCAAACACGATTTGTTTGAATTAGATAAAATAAATCTCCGACTATCGCGCAAGTGCACATTTCTATATATTATTGCGTTTCCGTTCTGTGTACATTACAACTTTATTTTTAGTATACCGCAAGGATAAACGCCCTAGGATATTCGGCGAGTAAATACTTTTAAATCGTTGCATTAAAACGAAATGATGCGTGCTTCCGTGTTAATGAAATATTCAACGCTCGTATAAAAATAAGAGATAAGTTATATTAAAAAAAAAAAACCGAAAAAAAAAATCCAGAAAAAACCGTGTAAAAAAGTGATACTCACCGTATGCAATGCTTTGCCGTTCACTTTTTGTGCGGAGGATATGTTCCAAAAACTACCGTGCCAAAAAAAAGGGGCATAACGCACAAGCTCAACGTTTTTTACTTCTTTTAAGAGTAAGTTTTCATTCTGATTAAATTTAAAAAAAAAATTCGTCTCGCTTCGAAAAAAAATGATATAAAATGGATAAAACCGTTATTTTTAGTCGGAACGAAAACAGGAACCGAACCGAAAAAAAATCGGTTATATCGTTTTTAATACATTTTCAAATAAGCGCGTCTTAATTTGTCACATTTGTAAATTGAATCCGTGTAAAAAAGGAATGCGACTCTATTTAGGAAAAAAAACTGTACTCGAGAACTATTAAAAATATTTGGAACAAATTCCAACCTTTAGAAAAACGACGATAATTAAATATGATTAAATAACTTAAATATGATTAAATAATAATCATACAATATATACACTCAACTCTTTTTTTGCACGATTTTGAAATAACACGGTCCAAAAAAAATAATGAATACATATTTCTACACGAATCATTTGTTCTAACGCGATTCTTAGAAGCAATTATATTTCATATCTTCAATTTTGCGCGTTTGTGTGATGTAAAAATAAACGGCTTACTTTTTTTACACGGTTTTTTTGACGAACGTATCCACCGTGTAAAAAAAGATTTGGGTGTATTTCTAGTGCTAATTATAATACTTTTAATAAATTATTAATGTATCAATTAATTTATTAATGCTTATTACAAATTTAAAAATACAATGTTCTAAATTATGATATCCTTGAAACTATATTTGATAAATATTTTTTAATTGAACTGTAACGATAAAATGACGGTTCGAAAGTTCTGAAACTATATATTATGTGACAGTGGCGGATTTATAGCTGAGGCCCCCGATCATTGGGGGCCCCGATGGGGCCCCGAATACCTTACTCGTTATTTTAGAGAATTCATTTTTACAGAAATCTCATAGAAATGTTTACAAAATTATATATTAATAGAAAATAAATACATCTGCGATATATTCTATTACACAAAATTTTATTAAAATATAAAGTAATAGAATAATTTAATTAAAATATAGTTGAATATTTAAGGGCGATTTCTTAATGTGCGTTAATTTGTCGGAGCTAAAAAATTTGACGATATTTTTCGACGAAGGTATGTCGGAATGCGAAATAAAGTTATATTCAATAGGATTAGGATAAACCTCATCTCGCACTCAAGCGACGTGTTTTTACAGGGCGTGGGATAAATCCGCACCTCGCACTTAAGAGCCTTGCAAAGTGATTTGGATTTATCCGCATCTCGCATCTAAAGGGTTAATACGATAAGTTTATCCGGATTAGAACGATCCGTGCTATATCAATTACTAAAAATACCGGTGTGACCTACTTCTTTTTCTTATTACAGCATCCGATTGCCGTTTCCTTGCACTTTTCATCGTCAAATTGATCCTGTGACGGTACGCAGTCGTCCAGCACCATGAACTCGCCTTCGCTGCAGCAGGTTTCCGTGTCATCTTCGTCAAATGTCGCCGTATCTTAAAAAAAAAAAAAAATGATTTACTTTTTTAAAAGCATGTAAGAGAAAATAGCGTAATAAACATGTCATTAATTAATCAAATATATCGGCCAAGTGGTTGAGGAGAGTAATAGCTCTGATTACCGGAGAGTTTCCGAGAGCACCTGTCCTTACAATTGGCGGAAGAAAAAGTATTCGCAAGGGCAACTCGCACAGTGCAATGGGGTTATGTATTTCTCCATTCAGCAGATTGTAGAAGTGCTTTGCAAAGTAGTTCGATTTTCTTTTCTCGAGGGTTACATATCCCAGTCAGCCCTGTACGCAAGCTCTGGGGTATAAAGAAGGGTAGAATCCAAACTCACTCATGTAAAGATATCTTAGAAATTTCTTCTGTATTTTCTCTAATCAAAGGGAATTCGAGTATTTTAAATATATTTAGAATAAATGTTAAGGGTAGTAGCACTCCGCCAAATGATTGCGAGATGACTCGCAATCGTCAATTGCACGTACACGTCCAATTGATAGTCATGAGGAGAGTTCAAGGGCTCGCCGTTGACCTGGCATTCCGAAAATGTCACCGAGTCAATTGCAGATCACGGTTGAAAATTGGAACAGATGCGTGATTCAGCGCTTATGTAATCCACAGCAAATTTCGCAATAAAATAATATTTACGTTTTGTATCAATTACGACTTTTCTGCGAGCACGGGTCAAGCGATAAGACGTAACAAATATTTTGATCGTAATGAGTGTAAGGCCGATGGTTTTGCGTCGTGTTTAATCAAAAGATCACTCACCCTCCTCGTCGTCCTCTTTGGCTAGTGCTCCGATCAGAAGACACGCGATCAGCAACGAACCAAACAGCAGTCTGATCCTGGCCGCCATGTCAGCAGGTGTCGGCGACTCGCCAATCTTTGATCGGTCAGACGGAAGATGTTGCCAGAACAGAAGCTGGAGTGCGTGTGGGCAGCGGAAGGAGCTGGTGCATCGATATGTACGATGTGTCGCACATGCACGGCTCGTTATCAGCGCAACTGGCAGAGGTCCTAGTCTGCAGTCATCGTCACATGAGTCCCTCTGCTCTAGTTCTGGCGATAACCGACTCGCCTCTTTCGAAGGATAACAGCTCGTCCGAGAAACCACCAAGGACTTGGCGAAACCAAGATAACAGCTTGTTTACACACGATAACTCCGATACATTGAATAAATAAAAGGGTAGACTTGACATATTTAGACGTTGAAAAAAAAAATGTTACACCACTTCCGAACGGTCTATATGTTCGATTCGGTGAGGAGCGGTCGGAAAGTTTTCGCATAATGGAGCAGATTGTTGCGGCCGTGAATTTAGGTCACGGCACAACGACGATTATTTAGAGGGTTTGTGATTAAATTTTTTTGAGATGGGGTCATCGATATACAATCTGGTACATAGTTACCCAACCAAACACTGACCGCACCCAACGTCGTTTAACTGGAGTAACACGCGATAAATAAATCGATCAATCGATTGAATAGCCATATTAGTTATTGATGACTATGGATGCTAATGATCCGGATGGTTAGCCGAATTTAAGCAATGATTAAACACTTATATTGAAAGAGCTTCTCTACAAAGACATTAGCTTTGTCTTAATAACCATCTATTTTAGGCTACGAATCGCTGAATCATTTCTTCTCCTTCATGTGTCTTGTATGTTTTTAGCGAGCTGAAACCACGACAGCTTCTTTCTTCCCAACCACCGTTTACCTTCCACTTTTCTCTCCATGATGGTCTGCAGAAGATGATACTTTGGTCCAAGAATTATGTGTCCAAAAGTACTTGTAAAGTTTCGAAAAATGTAGTCAGAAATTCAGAAGAAAGACGATTGCGATCGGGAAGTCTCCCCACGTGGATCACAGGGTCTCCTGGGTACTCTCCATGCATGTGACCTCCCTGCTAGAGGAAATATCTAGAGTCGTCATGGTATTACCGCAGAGAAGAGCGGAAACGTCTTAACGTCACGACCGCCAAGGGCAGAAAGACTTCGTGGCGCTAGTGATTTCGATCATGCCACCAGATCCCGCTAGGGGGCTTTAAATTCAAATTAAATCATCTTGCGCTAGGTGGAATAACCGCTACTTACTAAATTTTAGGAGTTTTGACCGTGTCGAAAAGCTCCAGAAGATCAACTTCCGGCTCAGGGCTGGCGACTTAGTCCGTATTAGAAGAGTTTAGTAAACCTGGGAGACAAACATCAAATGTGACAGCTTTTCTTCGAGTGAAATTATAATTATTAGGGTATTCGAATACTCAAAAATATCAGCTAGATACGCAAGATGGATAATTCTCAGGGAGTTTGTAGACTTATCTTCGAGATTATGCGTTTAATTAACCATACACTTCAACTTCAACTTCAGCTTACGTCGTTCCCCGGTCTATAGTCTCAAAAGTCTTTCTACCGAAAAAAAACATAGTTTTTTTTATGCTCTCTCGTAAAACGACGGATATAGGTTCCATTGCAGTCCTGTGGTTAATGCATATCCTTTCTTCCTCAGATGCCTGGTCCGTTTTCGGACGTAGGCGATTTACGTATACTTGGAGCTCTGGAGCTTTCAATTTGATCCAGTTGCGAATATTGCCGAGCCACGACAGCTTATTTTCCTAATCACCGTTCATCTAATTGTCTAATCTTTCTTCCATGATGGTCTGAAGAAGGCGATACTTTGGTGCACAAAGGATGTGTTCAACTTACTCAATTTTATGTGCTTTAAAGGTGTCCAAAAACTCCAGCTCCTTGTGAAGAAGTTGAAGGACGGTTGTATTCTTGACGTGCTCAGTCCATGGAATCTTCAACATTCTTCGCTAGTACCACTTTTCAATCGCTTCCAGCCAAATGTTTTTCATTTTGATGATTTCCACATCATAGATCATTTAAATGAACAAAAATAAGAAATCTTTTTATTTATTATTAATCAGAAGGGCAAAGATGGATAGAGAGATCTTTGAAGGCTAGTCAAAAACTATTAGACTCAGATTTTTTTTAATACTAGCTCGTGTATAGTATACATATTCAATTCACCCCATTGATCAATGGATTATTTCCATAATTAAATAATATCGACATCTTTAAAAGAATCAATATTACAATAAGTGTTAACATTTTTAATTAAACGTAAAATATATATAGAACCAGTATGCCTTGGGAAGGAAAATCCTAAACTGATAAATGGTATATTCTCGATACTTTCGTTCCTCTTCTTTCTTTCTAGGGAATCTTCTCTTTGGGGAGGTCTTGATGATGAAAGGATTGCTATTGTGCTACAAGGTTAATAACGCAAGATATGGCCTATAGAAGATGAAAACGAATACGCAGGCAAACTCTCCCATACTCGGATGGACACATTTGGGAGGGTAAATTTAAAAACCAACATTGCTAAATGATGCCAATAATTCCATACCAACATTGCCAAGAGAGGGAAAACTCTTTACAAAAAACCGCATACTATGTCGGCTTGGGCCCCAGCAGTATGGGCATAAAAGAGTAGTCCTTACGTCAAGTTCTTTTGGCCTCGATTACCATTCGAGAGAAAATCAAGAAGATTCGGAACAAGAATGGTCCGACTAACAGAAGAGAAATGATAGTTATCAATCAATAATTTATTAATATTTATTCGCTACTATATATTTATTTTTGCCGTGATTGTTGGGGCGACTTTAACGTATGCTAAAATGATCTGAAGACGCAATTAATCTGATGATGTAAGATCTTGATCTGATGGTGCGAAATCTGGTGACAATTCGCGTTATCGTGTTGAATTCTTGTTATTGTCTAAAACAGATCGTCTTTTATCAGCGCATGTTTCAATCTCTCGAGTTGTTCACTGTCGTCCTAATGGATAAACCAAGTTCAAGCAATTCATAGTGTATCCCGTTATAATCCCAAAATGATCTAGATGTCAGAACAGGTACTTTCCCAGAAATAAGCTGATGTTTTTTCATGTAGGATCTTTAGACAGATCCCACTTCTCTTCTCCAGTTACAATTCGACTACAATAAATTTTAATATTATAACAAAACTTTCAGGGTTTACTAAACTCTCTATTACATAACAGATTAAGGTTGTAGTCAGAATATAGGCTACTTTTGTGGTATGGTATTAAAGACGGATACTTCAAGCTGTTTGAACGGTTTGAATAAATAATCAAGCTGGACAAAATATAAAACAAGATTCAGTCTTCATAGTCTTTGCTTCTTAATTAATTATCTTATAATTTTTTTTGACCCTTCAAACTATAGAATGGTGAATTTAAAAGGATCGCTTAATAATAATATTATAGCTGGAAATTTATGTTCGAGGTCATGGTCACATTATTCATACATGATACATTGATGACGAAGAAATGCGATAAGTATGTTTATGAATCGTGGACTTTGTAAATTATAAATAATCTTTCGATTCTTTGATTCTTGTGGTTTGTAAGAGACTATTTAGTATATATATCATTAATTAAAGCTTAAGAATAATGAGCTCTATTTGACATAGATTAAAAATAAATGCTAAATGTTCTTAATCGTAAAAACTGCCAAACGTTAACTTATTCTCATTCTTAGTGCAAGTTATGATGAGTTCAGTTCTTTTTTAAAATTTATAATAGTGACACAGAAACATATTCGGCATATTTTAATGTTTGCGTTCTTCAATGAAGGTGTTGACCATCATTTGTAAGCATCGAGTTGATTTCTCATTAATGTTGATAATCGTATCAACCGAAAGTAGCTCTCCGACCACTTTTCCCGCCAATGGTTGTCTCCACTCTATTCGATAACAAACGGCACATTTCTAGTACCCTCTCTCCATTCAATTATCAGAACCATTCTACGAGTATCCCTCTCACCACAATTAACTATAAGCAAGCAATATACAGTCAGCTCTCCTATAACGCATTTTCTAAATCGCTGTTTCTTGAAAGGGCTATAGGAGGGCTGACTGTGTTCTTAAAATCCGCTATATAAATCAGGATTTTAAAGGCTTAAATCAGTTCCGGTCTTACTTTCATACCGGAGACTAATCTTCAAATATCAAGATCATCTCTTCGTCAACGAACGACTTCAGTCAGGATGGTATTGAGATTGTTTAAAAATATAAGTGTCCGTATAAAACCCGCCATAGCTTGAAGGGTTTAGGGAAGGAGAATAGTACCCAGATAGGTGACCATTCCAAAGAATTCTGAATGACGCTGGTCAACAAGGGGGTGGGTTGGAGGGTCGACAATGACGACCTTCATTTTCACAAAAAATGAATTGTCAAAAATATAAGCTGGAAAGCGGACAGCAGCGCTTTTCAGTATAAAAAGGAGTTCTGCGGTGCAGAAGGCAACGGGAAACCACTGCACTAAGTATTCCCATGAAAATCATGTCCATGGTCCTCCATCATCTTTAATTACAGACGTGTGTATGAAATCATTAAGAATGTTGGGCTTCGTCTTGAGAAATTCTCATCACATACGTAGCACCTTAGTCATACGAGTGCTATACAATGTATTGTATTAAGGGGGCGCGACAGTAGTCCAAAAAAATGGTATACCACCGCTGCCACCAATTATGTTAAGGCAATACATAACCACCTTGTACTGTGCGAGTTGCCCTTATGGACGCCATCTCACTACCATCGTGCTCGTTCGCGTGTGCTTTTTCTTCTCTCTCGCTTCAAACTCTCCGGTAACTAGGGCAATTACTCTGCTAACCACTTGACCGGATTACCCTGGATACCAATCTCGGAATGCTTTGCCACACTGGACAAATATTGGAAAAGGCAAAACACGCCATCGCCTGCTTCAGCAGGGTCGCTGGTGCCAACTGGGGTATAAAATTCCGAATAATGAAGACCTATTATAACCCAATATTCATCTCCATCGTCACATATGCCGCCAACTTTTGGGCCCATAGAGCCAGCATATCAACAATTCGCCGACGCCTTCTCTCAGGCCAGAGATTAGCACTGCTGATGCCCACCAGAGCGTATAGGACCTCGTTCACGGCGGCTCTTGCTGTCCTGGATAGAGTGTTGCTCCTGGACTTAGAGCTTCAGGTTTGTTCTACACTATGGCTAAATACAAGAGGGTTTGCCCTTATTGGCGATGTGGCCATCTCGCTACCTGTAAACGGCTCTCAGGACTGGTCTACGCATAGAGCAGCCATCTACCGTACGGCTGTGAACACAGACCTGTTCTTCCTAGATGTCGTCAGAAACTTCGGAACACATCCTGTGGGTGTGCCCGGAGTTTGACTCCGTAAGAAATAGGTTATTGATGCGGTCAGACTGGCCCCTGGGTCCCTTCGGTCACCAGGATTTAGTCTCAAAACGCCCTGCTTTCAGGGCCTTCAAGGTCTCTGCCAGCCTAGTCAGAGCGAGAATCGCTTCTATTGACCTAATTTCTTAGCCTGCTTTGGCGAGGTCTAGAAATAAAGAGTGTCGGTCGACTATTAACGTTTTGTCGTTGTAATGTCCCCTCAAAGGTAGGCTGAGCAATTAGTCTTACCGTAGGAAGGGCCGTTCAGAAAACCTCTACTCGACAATCCCCTTGCTGTCTCGGTCGAGGCTCGCTCCGCCTTAGCCGTGCCGTTCTGTTACACTACTATTATAGATTTTTTTTCGATTTCTACCTATTTACTTTTACTCACTATGTTTTATATATACGATTGTATTTTCCTAGATTTAGTATGTTCAGCGCTAATAAACTCTATGTCAGCTTATCACCCCCATTGTCAATCTAGTACGATTTCTCTATTGTACTTTATGATACTTATTTACTATGTATTATATACAGGATTGCATTTTCCTAGAGTTTGTATGCTTAGCGCTTTTGTAGTTTATGTATATATGTATGTATGTCTTTCGAAAGATGTCTTTGAAACGATCGAAGACAGGGCGACAGCTCGTCATTAAATAGCGAGGTGTCATAAACATTTTTCCTACGAATAACACAGAGATTCAGAATATCTATTTATCACCTCACAACCCCTACTGGGAGGGAGGGGGGGTGGGCACCAAGTTGAATTTATCAGAAATAAAACACAACTACCTACCATACCATTAAAATTGATGGTCAGCATCTCTTTCTTGTCAACATTTTTATATTATAGTCGACATAACCTTCTATGGAGTTGACTAAAAACCCAAGTAAACTTTGATAAAAAATATGTACGTGTACACATATCTCTATTTGCATAAATAAATCTGGTCTCTAACGGATTTCTCACCACAGAAACAGTATACCCTGGGAAGGTAAACCCTAATCTGTTGACCAATAATTGGTCTAGTTTCAATACTTTCGCTCCTCTTCCTTCTTTCTAGGAGACCCCTCTCTGATGAGGTCTTTCCCATGATGAAGGGATTGCTATTGCACAAGGCTAATAATTATTGGGACCGGCTACTTGAGACTCGTTTTGAGCAGATGTGCATATGTATGCCTGTGTATATCTATATAGGTGTGTGTGTATCGTCGCTCGCTACTTGTCACTCGTGACTCGTTATAAGCAGATAACGCCTTAGAGAAGAGAACAAACGAATACCGAGACAAACCCCTCTCCTACTTGCCTGGACACAGTCGAGAGGGTAAAATCCGATACCAACATAGTAGAAGATGTACGTTCAATGCCAGCAATGGCCAAGAGAGGGAAACTCTTTACAAAAAACCGCATACCAAGACGACTTGGGTCCTGTCGTCACGTGTGAGACTCAGATTCCTTTGGCCTCGACTGCCATTCGAGAGTTTGGTTAGGCCCATGATGATGATGATATATGACATGTTTTTACTCTGATGTAAAAACAAAATGTTTATGCTTGTTTGGCAACCTGGTTTATTCAGTATACTGCGGTCCCTATCCACCGCACAAAAACAGGTTTGACCGTATTTATAGGATTAAAAGTTGAAGACGTGAAGATTTTGCGCAGTATTATATTGAGTCGATGAAGATTTATGCACAACAATGTATCATACCGCAAATATTCCATATTAACACAACATGGAGAATGATAAGAAGAGTTGTATGATGCAAATATTTTTATTCGTGATATTGTTTGAAATTATTTATTTTACAATTTTACATCAAGCTTTGAAATCCCTTGTTCATACACAATGATAGCGCACATTACACCATTCAAAAAGGCATTTTATTTATTCATATTTATAATATTCATATATATATAAATCATATATACAATATATGTTATGTCAAAGAGCTAATTTTCATCCAAAATCAATAAGTCTTACGAAATGAACGGCAATAGGGTCTACGAATACGAGAAACATAAGGATACACGGTCTTTTTTAGAATACTTCACATTTTAGCTATTTAGAACAATTTTGGTCCAATCAACCAAGTATTTCTTTATTTGAACTCAATTCAACGTATTGATTTTGGACATTATATATACATATATAATTTATGTATTAAAATATATTATTATTTCTCATACGCCTAGTATGTATAAACTTATAACAAAACGTGGTGTTTTCCTATATACGTCAGATTAGAAAATTGTTTAAATCATCTTGGACAAAGTATAGCATTGTTTAAAGAATCGTGTCATGAAAAAAAAATTGATAAAAAAAATCGTTAACAATCATGTTCATTCATAAGATAGCCAAAAACTTTAAAGTAAGTGGATTATTAAGATTTATTTTGAATAAGAAGAAATTTTTATTTAAAAGATTAAACTTTAAGCGCAACAATATTATGCCCGATTCTTCTCCGATCAATCAACGAGAGCTATAATTCAATAATCTCGGAGAAAAATTACGAATCATAATTTTTAACTGTGATTTTTGATTATCAATATATATATAACTATTATTTTTTTTAAGTATCAGCGAATTGCATCACCGAACAATATATGTAAAAATATGCTGCAAATCGAAGAACAGTTTTTTTTTAGGAATATTAATTTTAATTTCATCATAGGATGACTTTAACAGATCTCCACGATCATCTAATTTTTTTTTAAAATACATTTTACTAGGAAACATTAGTTTTGTACGTCTTTATTAAGATTATATAAATTATAAAGTAGTAATAGTCAATAAGTGGCGACTTTAATAGTGAATAAAATGTAATATAGAATAGATAATATTCAAAATCTAGTGATGATTAAGTCCTATTTAAAATAATAGTTAAAATAACACTGATTGTAAATATAGTTTGGATTCACAGTGAAATTGTAACCATCAGATAAGTAACTGATTATCTCCTAACTTTTTTTTAAAGTATATAAAAGTCCCTCGTCTTTGTCAAATCAAGGCGTCATTGTTTTTTGTAAAGTAAAGTCTTAACAATTAAAAAAACTGAAGTATACCAAAATTTACACCGTTCAGTAATGAGCGAAAAAGTCATATTTTGACTTTATCACATATCTAGTAGAGAAATTAGGGAGAGAAGTTGGTTGTTCAGATACAGGTCGCCTGGAAGGTAGTAGAGCTCTGCTGGATTGCTGAGGCGGCTGTGTCTGCAAAATCGATTCTTAACAGCAGGGGATATTCGAGAAGAATTTATAACAGGTGGTGCAGAAGTTAGAGTATAGTGGGATGGTATACACCCGGAGAAGATTGCGAAAAGAGGGTGTTATGGCTTGCCAGCAACAAAAGAACCAATCCTAATGACGAATATGATGAAATCATAATTAGAATTAGCGAAAATTTACCAAGCCTGGTTTCATCCCTTGCCATTGAACGGCAAGGGATGAATGTGATTTTGAGAATTAAACTAAAATTGTGCGAGAAAAGGGAGAAGATGAGGGAAAGTAACCTTCCACGATTGCCATGTGTAGACCATGGAGACCAGTAGAGGTAATTCAGCATCAGACAGATGCGGGCAGGACCGCAGAACGTGACTGTAATCCTGACTCAAGATTAGCCTTGAAATTACTGTGGCCAGTCAGGAATTGACTGACCCAAAAGTCTGAGAAGAATCAGCTACTATTAAGCCTGATACTAATATCAGAAATAAAAGATAGTTTTGCCCTTTGGAGGAGTCCCACCTCTTTTGCTACTGATCAAGAGCCAATTGTAGTAAATTTCAATGGTATAAACGCGAGTGAGATTAAGGAGGGGCTAAAGGATTCTACTAACATATAACAACGAACAGCGTTGCTCTCAGCAGCAAGCTGCGTACCCTACAATCCCACAGAGGATATAATTGCGATTTATATCCTACGCATCATGTGTTAGACGCAATGCGAGAAGTGAAGAATGGTAATATGGAGAAGCCCATAGAAATGCTTGAAAACGTTGATTCCATATATTGGACATAGTAACCCCTGGTGATTCCATATACGGGACGTGTTAATCCTATTATTGCGGCGCCCTAGACGTTCATGGGCACACGAATCGGGCCCAGCACGCGTCGCGATTGACATTCATTTCATTTTTCTTGCACAAATTAGATAGCTTTCAAGATGACAGTGCTTTGTGCCACGGATCCGGAATGGAAAGATACATTTTTTTAGTAGCAGAGAGCGTTGCAAACATAATAATAAAAATAATCCAACAAATTGGCCAACGAATTCCACGGAATTTAACCCCATTAAGAATTTAATGACGTTAAAGTGTCAATGTCAACAAGGGACTTTGGTTTCTTTATCTCCCGTTGAATTTATGGATGGAATATTTATTTTTCAGGCGTTACAATTTCACTGCTCGATACTGTATATTAATATATTTAAATGGGACTCATTAATCACATCTATATAAGACTAAGTGATAGTAAAATATATTATATTTAATAAATATATATTTTTTTATTTTTTAATCATAAAGAAAACTGAGTAAAGATTTTAAATATATCCGATCTGATACGTTTTCAATACAATATCATAGCAAATCAAGTGGAATGGGTCCGATGAACCTATCAATACATAAGATCATAAGTGGATATGTATTATTAATATAAATGCATAATATATATATATATGTAAAAGCCATGAGCAAGTGGTAATGGACACAAAGATCAGTCAAAATAAATATTCAATCAAAATAAATCAAATCGAACCCTGTCTGAACGTTTTTTTTTTAAATCTGATCTGAACGAAAATTTTATATTTTTCCTTTTAATATAATAAGAAATATTTTTTTAAAATAGTTAATAATATAAGAACAATTCTTCAAAAAGTGTTAATTCAAATGTAACAAGTGATAACATACATACGCATTGAGCATGATTTTTATATATTTTTTTTTTTTATTATTAAACACTCTACAATTTTTTTAAAAAGCCATCATATTATGATCACGATTTTTGCATAAAGCATATATATATCCTCTAATAATATTCCTTTTAAATATTATATATATCCACATCGTGTGACAACCGTATCAATATTAACAATTACATCCGTACCTCTAAACAAAAATCTAAACCCTAAGTGCCGATTGCTTACAATATTTGTTTATTAACAAAATATATAATATTTATATTCATTTTATATTATTCAAGTGAAAGCATAATTAAGTCTGTATACGTAAATCAATAAATAATAATTAATTAAAACATAGTGTCGATCGAAATGCATCGATATTAAATAGGCCATAAATTAAATATTAGGGGGACCGAAAAGTAATCAAAGTTTACTTGATGAGCTTATTCACAGTTTGTTTGTATCGGGACACGATCCCGCAAACACGTAAGTTTTTAACAACGTGTACCATCTGCGCGTCTCTTTAGTCTCGGTATGAAGCCGATCCGTTTTTGAGGCGAATTGTAACTGGAGATAAGAAGTGAGTGCTATACAATAATTCAGAGTCCTCGACCATCACTAACAATAAAGAAGGTCATTGTTTGTGTGTTGTGGGATTTTTGGGATTCATAGGGAATCGAACAACTGCCTTTACGATGGCAAAAAGTGTTAGAATTATTATTCTGTTGATTATTATTTAAGATATTTTTAATGAATGAAAGTTTTCCGTTTACCAAAAAAAAAATTTGATTACATTTCGGTCCCCCTGATTAATAAAGATTGACAATCACAGATATTTGTAACGGATACAATATTGTGTGGTGTTATATTTTAAGGCTCGATTTTATTATTATATTCAGTGCTTTTTGCACTAGCTAATTTTTTTTGATTTATTTATATATATTTTTTTTAATAATATACGATATGATTCTATATGTATTCTAAGTGTTGTATCAATGAAAACAAACGCTGAACGATTTGATATGAAAAACTTTAAGCCTCACGAATGCATATATTAACAATATTGCAACGAACAAATACCTGCAATCACTGAAACGTGCAAAACAATTAATTTATTTAGAAAATGGACAGCAACGATTAATATTTTTTCGCATAATAATATGATATTGCATTCTATTAACAATAACAACCGGATTATTTCTCCTAATAATACAGTCCATGTTTCAAGTCTCGATTATATCCGTGGTAAATGCAGAATCGCGACAATCGATATCGCTAATTATTACAGGGATTGCCAATGGCGTCTGCATAATCACCATAATATGATAAGTACGTTTTAATGCGTTGTCTTGGAATCAGATGGACTGAGACGTGAAGTTGATGGGTTTCGTTTCCAAGATTTTTATTTAGCTAAAACCAGCTCGATGCGCCGCCGAGCTTGGTTGACAATTCGCCGATACCTCTTCCGAACATGTTTCCAACCTAAAACAATAAAAAATGATTAAATTTCATTATAAATTTGATTAAAATGATTCGACGCACTTTTCCGACTACAGCCGTAACATTTCCCAATTTTCCGTCTTCAGCTAATGCTTCCAGTCTTGATTTTCCTCCGCGCGCTCCATCGTCGGATCCGTCTTCACCTCCCCTAAAAATACATTGAGATTATAATTCACATAACAATAATAAAAAACGACCACTTGGACATGCAGTAATACCCCCAATAGCGCGTGTTACGATAACGCGAATTTAAAAATAAATCGCGGCATTTACTCTAATAACGCGAGCGCATAGCTAGACCGTAAACTGTATGCCGTTTAGCTGGTTGCGCCTGTGTATTGCTTTCGCTCGCACATATCTATGTCCTCATCTGTGCGAGTGTTCGGCGCCTAATGTAGACAATAAGCCACGGATGTATATGTATGTCGGCGATCGCATGCATGGCAACCGAATATTTCATTCATATTTTTTTTTACATTATTCTTAGTTTTGGCAGATTTGCATTTTTTTGCGAAATACCCTTAACCCTAAATTTTGTATGTGCTTCATTATTCCGATAACGCGTCGTTCCAATAACGCGGTCCCAACTTTCGCGCTATCGGGGGTATTACTGTATATTTTTATAACAGTTTCTAATTATTTATTTATCAAATGAATATGCATCTATATTAGTCAGAAGTAAGTAAACTGGAAAAAAAGTTGTGTGTGGTGGCTCTAACTCTAAGATGGTAGGCCTCAAAACAATTGTTTTAGGTGGTCAAGATCCTTGTTTAGTTAGAATCATGACTTTAAACAGGTGGGGTATGATGGGGTTATGCTTCCACTCTTTTCCTTAAAAAAAAATAATTTTATATATGTTTAGTACTTAAAAAGACTTTAAAAGATTTGCATAAATCAATTGATGATGATATTCAAATTCCAGAAAAGAGAATTGCAAAATGTAGTCGAAAAACGTTGATAGTGTTGTTTATTTTTTGAATCGAGTATAAAATATAAACCGGCGGGGCGCATACAGGTCTGCCCTAAATATAGTTTTGCGCAGCAAACGAAAAGCGACCTTATGTATATGGTAATACCTCCACTGACTGACAATTTGCTGACTCAGTTTAGCTGTTGATACTCATTCGCATCGGATCAACAGCTAGACTGAGTCTAGCGACTAGAAACTGTCCCGAGTAGACTTTGGAGGAATGAGTGTCGTGGTTTAATTTTACTTGGAGGAAGTTTACTACAACTATACTGCTTGATTATTTATATTTTTAGGCATAAAATCTATAAATTTTAATTGTTATATTACTGTGAGTCGTCTCCTCTTTGTGACATGATCAGAGAGCAGGTCGCTTCTTCAGCTTGCATCCTGGTCGAAACTGTGTTGTACGTTTTGCTGTTCAATTTATCGTCAATCACGCCTTGGAGTTCAAAATCGCTATACATTTTCTGGAAAAAAAAAATATATATTAGGGAGACCCAAAAGAAATCGCGTATTTTATTGTTCAGCATTTATGAGTAATAAAATGAATAATATTGTCAAGGGTAAAATGTATAAACTAGAAAATGATGAGCCACTAAAGCTATTAAATAAATTAATAGGGAAGTGCTGACAGTATGTTGATATCAATTAAGGTTTCAAAGACTCAAATTGAGAAATAGTAATCTAAAGGGTGAGATATTCTGATCCCTGGTCTTGTCAGATCCTAATACCTAGAGACTAATCTCTAAAGGTTTTCTTTATAGAAATACAAATAGAATTTGGACACCGCATTTACTATTCAAAGATAAAAAAGAAGAGCGTAGAAGCAGATGCAATTCTTTGTTGCCAAGACAAAGAATTCGATCATTTTTTAACTAAATTGTAATTGGAGATGAGAAATGGATCGTTTACGATGACATAAGTCGAGAAAGGCATGGCTTTCTCCGAATCAAACTCCTGTTCCGACCCCTAAGTCTAGTTTAACATTCCAAAAAGTACTTTTGTGGATTTGAAGACTAAAAAAATCCAATTCCCAACAGAAAGGGAATAATTCTTTAACACGATAATGAACACCCTCTTAAAGCAAGAATGACCCAATCAAACATTTAGAAGTTAAGCTGGGAGTTCTGCTATATCCATATTTTCTAGACCTTGATCCCTATTGCTTCCCTTCCAATGAGCACACTTGAAGAGAAAAACGTTTTCGAAATATAACTGTAATCGAAAACCACTCAAAAGAGTATTCGAATAACTAGTTAAGATAGAAAACAGTCGGGTCCTTCTAATATTATTATATTTTAGATTATTATTAGTGTTAGAATAATATATTCCGATGCATACTTTGATGATGATTGAAAGACAGGCGCATTGGTGCGGATGAAGAGCCGATCTGTCACCTAACCATTTTCCGATGAGTCCCAATTGTCCATCGTACCATTGTTCGAACAACGTCAAGATCCACAATTCATCAGTGACCTAAAATTAAAAAAAAACATGTAACACAAATGAATGCGTTAAGAATCACAACGAAGGCATTAATAAATCACCTTAGATCTGATCTGATCCATGCTATTCCTCATGAACGTGACGTATCCTTGTCCCATATCCTTACCAGATCCAGATACGTTCTAGAATTACACAAAACAATCGATTATATCTCAGTTTAGATATGTTATTTGATTGTCATATTACTTACTGCTATTGTGAGGATGGAACCAATCAGACTACCCTCGTCGAATCTAGCTAATTTTGCTAAAACTGCTTCTAAAACAGCTGTTAATCTACTGCAGAGGGTTGTCGTCATTCCGGTTATACATCCATCTATCAACGTGTCCATACGACTATGGTAGGAATGCTGAAATTAAGCGTAGAATTAATGCGGATATAATAACTCATTTGATCATAAATGTGTAAGTACCACATCGACTCCATCAACAGTGCAGAGTTTGAAGGCCTGGTTCTTTGCATCTAGTATCACGTTAACCATTGCACAAACTTCTGAAGGCAAAATGTAGTCAGTCGATATGAAGGTGACGCTCTTCTTCAAGCAAGACTAGAAAAATATGCATAATTTATTATCGATTCTCTTAAATATGTGTATTTTTTTGAAATATGTTATTACTTGAAAAGCAGCATCTGTCCGCTGGACACAACTCTCCATCATGTCAGTGGCCATTAATTTAAGTCGTTGTTCTAAATGGGTTCTGAATTCAGCGTCGGGCCAGTGCAAGTCTCTAATGAAACACTGCAACGCGTCTAGCTTCCAGAATAGTTCTTCAGACGTTCCACAGCCATTGCTGAAATAATAACAATGATAATATAGAAGCAATAGGATGATAGAATATAAGAAAAGCAAAAGATGTGTTAGTGAAGCTGAAGGATTATTGACATATACTGGAGTGATGTCTATAGAGGCGCATATGCCAGCCATTGTAGAGCATTCGGAGTGAGGGCATTTCTTGCCGCTAGGCCACCGGGGAAAGAATGAATTAGGCATTCCTCTACTGCGAGGTTGGTGGACTGAATCGAATCGCACTTCGCATTTTCGCTATTCAGTCGTGGCATGTGCGGCTATGGTTAAGGGTCACCCACATTTTGTGCGGGAGATTAAAACCCCTCGGGTTCATAGTGGGATTGGGTAATTGGTGGGTCCACCGCTTTCTATCTCCATTCCTCTATCCATCGGATTTTCAGAATTGAATCATCTTTTTCGCGATCGGTCCACGGCGGTTTCAAGGGTAGAAGATTTTAGAAGTCTTCGTGGATGGGACGTCGGCGTTGCAACTCTATGATGCACAGATGAGTTTCCTGACGATGTTCCCTCTTATCTTGAGCTTGTCCCTTACTGACTGCAGGTATTGTCGAAATGTCAGGGTCCTATCTAGTTATTTTCTCACCTCTAAATATTTTGGAGCTATGTCGGTTCCGCACATTATAAGGTCCAGTGTTGCTTTGGTCGTCGACGCGTTTGTTAGGTGGACAATTATGGAGACTGTTTATTGACATTGTATTAAGATCCTTATTGAATACTTCTTCAATCATTTGGAAGTCTTCGGCCTGCGTCACTGATGCAATGTCGTCAGCGTAAACATGAACTTAGAGGATGCGGAGTTCGGCATATTTAAGGTATAAATATTAAAAGGTGTCGGTCTAGGACAGAGCTTTGTGGTAGTTCATTTAAGGGAACTCTTGTTGCGCTCGCCGTCAATTGTAACGCAGACGACCCACTTTTATTTTTGTTATATTGTAGATGTGATTCACTACTTGGTTAGAACCTACTAGTCTTTAGTACCTTAGTTACAGCATTTCCACTACAGGTCTCAACGGCGGAGGTCCCAATTGGACACAGGGAGCTTCTCAGCAACGTCATTTTACTTTCCCTTTCCCTTCTCCCCTTTCTTAAGCAATTTTAGTTTAATAATTAAAATCCCGCGATTCAAGAAAAAAACTGCTTTTGTTACTAAGGTGTAGAATGGAGCTGTGTCGGACCGTTCTGACACAGCTTCATCTTGGGTACAAAATTATTTCAGGAGGATTATTTTGGAGGCTTTTCAGCAGCGCCCAGATTCCAGAGAAACGCCCAGTTCTTATTGCTAGAACGACAAAGTTAATGGATTCAATGAAAAGTAATGTTTCTTTCTTCTGGAGTTTCCCCGTCGAACATACGCCAGTAATTTTTGGGCCCACACCTAGTTTATCTCTGATTCGGAGACGCCTTCTTTTGGGCCAAAGACTGCCGCTTATCGCACTGACCAGGGCCTATAGGACTGCCTCTACAGCGGTTCTGTCGGTCCTTGCCGGCGTTCTGACACTCGACTTGGAACTCCAGATCCGGGTTGCGAGCTGGTTTATCCCTCGTGGCTATCGAGCACGTCTTGGTTACCAGGACATTCTCCCGACCGACGTCGAAGTTTTGAACCAAGCCCCCCTTAAAAAGATACTCCATAGTATTGCGCTAAAGATATGGCAATCCCGTTGGTCTGCTAAGAGTAAGGGAAGAACTGCTTTCCGGTTCTTCCCCAATGTACTAGCTCGAGTTAAGCTGCACTAGTTTATTCCTGACCATTACGTGTTCCAGTTTATCACGGGACATGGCTCCTTTAACGCCAATCTTCATCGTCTAGGCCTCAAGGATGACGCGGCTTGCGAGTTTTGTGACTCCAATGAACAATCATCGAAACACATTCTTTAGAAATGTCCGGAGTTTTCTTATGAAAGAGAGACTATGCTTAATGTAGTGAGTCACTAGGAGCTTTTCTCCTCTATCCCTGCTTACAGGGCTTTGAGACTTACGCCGGCCAGGTCGGAGCAAGATCCTCCCTTAACATACTACCCTTGCCTTCTTACGTGTAGGTCGCTTGTATATCCAAGGAGTATTTAGATACGATGGTTGCCACGATGGCTTCTGTGTGTCTAAAGTTGAAATCTTCTATGTAAATAGCAGCTCCTCTCCTCTATCTCTTCAGTTTGAAGAAGGGGACTTGTACACGTTTTTCAGCGTCAACTTGTCCACCGTGTTGGTGGAAAAGTTGTCCTCGTCGGTCTCTTGTGAGTAAGTCTTTGTGAGATTGACTGAAAAAAAACCTGATCTTTAAATATATTATTATTACCCTTTGATTTCCCATCTCTCTTTTTCGAAGCCTTTGTGAAGACTCTGCGCAATTGAAGACTCCATCAGATCAACATATCTGACGACTAATGGAGCAAACGTCTCTCTAAGATGCTCATGGAATTTTCCCATTTTCAAATTTGCTGAAAAAAATAATTAAATCAATTAATATAAATGTCATAAATATTATTATCCACGTCTCTATATTTATAATATTTATTTGATTTTAAAGAAAACCAACGATTTTCTGCAGCCGCCTTCTTCTGCTGAGGCGTCATTCCATGTGAGCCAGCTTTGATAAATATTTCAAACATTTTATTTATATACAAATTAATATTTTTACAAAATTAATCATAAAAATACCTTCAGATCTCAAGAAGTCGTTTAATATCTGGAACAATGGGAACGAATCCCACGTATCAGGCGGCAGTTCAGATAAAACTCTATCCATATCGACGGCGAAGAGCGACCAAAATATTTCAGAGTGTTCGACGAGCAGATCCGAGAACCAAGCGAATGCCTGAAAAAATAATGAAAAAAAAAACAAATCAATTAATTATGACTGATACGACGATCGGATTTAGGATGATTATGGGCTAAAGCATATCGCAAAAATTGTATTCATGTATCGTTTACTTACTATAGCATCGTTCCATCTGTGGTACATAATTAACAAAAAAAATAATAGCAATACACTATTAAATATGACGATTAATTTTCCGAATTTTCATTTAAAAGCATAACACACTACATGCTGAAAAATCATCGCAAACATCTAATCGCACGGTGAATTGCTATGAAATATATATATTTAATAATCATCTAGTGACAGTTTAAAATAAGTATCATTGCCAACAACGAAATCCGCATGAAAACGCCGATTTTGCTGAAACAACGGTGAAAACATCATACGAAGCGAAAATAAAATGCATGCATAAACATCACGAACACGTTGCGATTATCTGAATTTATTATCAATTATTATTATATCGTTTATTATGTGTAGATTTTAATGTTTTTTTTATTGGAACATCCAATCGCTACTGTGTATACTGAAATAATGGTATTTTATTTTCTTTCAGATCGAATCCTATTTAAATATTCGTGTAAAGCATTCAAAATACTCGCTATCTAGCTACTGTACGTATTTTTTTTTATTGTTTTTCTTAAATATAATTTGCCAACATTCACATTTTTTAAACGCAATTATTTAATCTATTTCAGTGTCTAATAATTTAATCATAGATTATTTATATTGTTTTAATGCACTTTTAGTCTAGCGTGAAAAGCGGGGTGAATAATTTAAAAACTCTACACAGTGAAACGTGATTGAAATCGGTGTAATTAATGTTAATAACATTTGTTTATCAGTTAATAATTATTAATAATATTTTTTACAATTTAAATATTTATTATTAATGCTAGAAATACCTTTTTTACGTAGATTTTATTTTAAACGGCATAAAACGTGCAAGAAAATGTCAAAGAAAACTCCAGCTAATTTTCCACATAATGATGAAAATTTAACGAATACAGTTAAACCCCCATTTACACTAAAGTCGAGACCGTGTAATTGGGGGAGTGAAGCCGCTCAGCTGTGGGCGTATAGCCTGACACGTGTTGAATACACAGACGCTAGCCAACGTTTGACTGCACCGCACAGACGGCCGCCCGGCTGTGTGTGTGAATGGGACCGCGCAATTGGGGGATTTGCGGAGGAAATTTCAATTCAGAGTAGTGTAATTGGGGGTTCCACTGTATCGTGTTTATAATCTGAATAATAAAAATATTTTATAAATCTTATAACTATCCCATACAGTCAGTCCTCTTATAAGGAAGAAATCGGGACAACGTTATAGAAAACTCGCGTTATAGAAACCAAAGGAACACATAAAAAAATTGTATGACTATCTTTGTTTTTGTTTTAATTAAAATTATTTTTTTACGACCCTCGTTTTGAGAATCGCTGATCTATACTATACCACAGGATGTTGGTATATTTGAATTTTTATTTATATAAATCTATATTATATAAATATAAGATGTTCAGCCCTAAAACTGTTCAGGGTGACATCAGATGATGGCCAGCCAACCTCCTCTATAAGGATGTCATCATCATCATCATCATTTACTAGCCACGAGACACTCACTCGCTGAGCGTATGGGCCTTGCCAGACTCTCGAATGGCAGTCGAGGCTATAGGAACTCGAGTCTCACACGTGATGTCTACATCATACAGAGGAGACCCAAGCCGTCTTGGTGTGCGTTTTTATGTAAAGAATTCGATACCATCTTGGTATCGGATTTTACCCTCACCTAGAAAGTAGGAATAGTAGCGAAAGTATCGAGATTAGACCAATTATCGGTCAAGATATTAGGGTTTTCCTTCTTATTTTGTAAATTGAACAAAACCGATGCATCGATTAAATGACCTTGTATAATGTCAATGTCATGTGATATTTTTTATTGTCAACTAACTGGTATTGACATTTATTTTTATTTTGCGTTGTTATTTAATTTCTTGACTTGAATTAATTCGATTTCTTCGTTTTAGGAGAGAGCGGTATAGGAGGCACTATCGAACTTCTTATAGAAAATTGTCTTATAGCAGAGAGCGTTATAGAAGGGTTTACTGTATTTTTTTTTAAACATTGATTCAGATTTTACGATTCTAAGCCGAAGATAAAGTATTTTAATTTAATTCTCACAATGTCTGTTGTGTAGTCACTGACGTATCTTGACATTGGTGGCTATATTAGATGCCTATTTTATTTTTATTCGTCGAAAATGTTTATTTTATTTTGTTTGAGGATTTATTTTTGTAAAGAAAATAGCATCGTTATGATGTCTCAGCTTCTTTATTCGCCAGATATGGCTCTCAAAAACTTCTTCTATCTTTGAAGATTAAAAAACTAGCATATGCTAAGGAAAATACATGCCAGGAGGATACATTTCCGCGTATTTTTATATTAAACCTTAAACATTACTAATTATTATAAAATCAGATGTATGAAATATTAGGCGTTGCCGTATGGCAACGCACGATTCTCTCTATATTACGATTAATATTATTTTTTTTGATAAACAAATGTCATAGTAATCGATGCAAAGCATATTTCAATCAGTTTCGTCTATGAAAATGCTTTTTTTTCGTATAACTTTATGCTGTAGGATGTGATATGTGATGTCTACATGACATGTGCACAATTGCATTCCGGCGGCCATACTGCATGCCACTGTACCATCCGCGGATATACAGGTGCCACGCCCTTCAATATAAGCCGCCGTTGCAACGGTGTGCACATTCTGTGTGTTTTTATAGTGATGTGAAATATAATATGTACATAATAAATATAAATTTGGTTGTTTAATTACGTTTGGTTGACCGCTAGAATCCGTTTTGTTATAAACCTGCGGAACAAAATAATAGAAAGAGCACACAAAATAGAGATAGGCATAAACAACAACATTGATAGGTCATAGCAATAGGTGCAGAGTATTGGTATATGTAAAATTATTTAAGACACGTTCATCGATAACACAATTATGCGGCTCTACGCCCGCGGCCACTCGAAGCGCACGTTTTAAATAAGTATTTACCTTCTCATTTTTCTTCCACGAAAAAAAGCAATAACTAAACATTCTCCCCTAACGGCATAGCAATTATAAAAGAATAAGTAACGGAAGATTCCTATGAAATATAAAAAAAAACGAATGGTTATTGCTACTTTGGAGAGAGGGTAAGAAGGGCAATAATTTGCCTTAACCTTACGCTCTCGAATACAGACAGAGTTTATATTGCTAGCTGGAATTTAAATAAGTATTAGAGCGATGAGAAAAGCCCTACCAAAAACATAAAATGTTAGGCTTCGTCTTGAGAAATTCTCATCACATATGTAGTACCTTAGTCATACGAGTGCAATACGATGCATTGGTTCCGAGCTTGCTTGAATCAGGTTCCATTATATGGGCGCTTTATGACGCCTCGGATTCCCTCAGATTAGAGAAGGTACAGAAGAAATTTCTTAGGTATTTGGATACTACCTAAGTTTATACCCCAGCGCATGGGTACAGGGCTGTCTGGGGTATGTAACCCTTGGGAAAAAAGGTCGATCTACTTGGCAAAGCACTTCTTCAAGCTGTTGGTTGGCGCAGTACATAGCTCCTTTGTACTGTGCGAGTTGCCCTTATGGGCGTCACCTCTTTACCATGAAGCTCGTTCGCGTATGCTTTTTCTTCCGCCAAATGTGAGGACAGGTGCTCTCAGAAACTCTCCGGTAAGCAGAGCTATTACTCTACCGTTTCGTTATTATTTTATAATTCTTTTCTTTTCTTTGATTGTTATTCACTTCTTTATGGTTATATATGTTATTTATTTCAAGTTACTATTATGTTTTTTATGCTATGATTGGCTATCTGGGTTATTTTGTAATGCCAATCATGCATTGTCTTTATGAAAAATAAATAAAAATTGTACTGTCTGAGATTGGGAGAGGGTCATTTTCTCTGATGAATAAAATTTCAATTTAACTTTCATAGATAACTCTTTTGAGAAGATTGGAGATTTTTTCTTCATTAGGCTACCGAGACAGAATCGTCCGCATATCTTAGATTAGCAATTTTTTTACTCGCTATTTTGAATTTGCCTTCCCAGTTCTCAAGTATTTTTCTCGCAGAATTCTCCTCGTATAAGTTAAGCACATCAGCACCGATATGTTAAACTCTCTGCTCTTCTCTATGATTTGGCAGATATTGAGAATTTGCTCTTAGGTTTCTTTTCCTCTTATGAAGCCCGCTTGCTCTTAAGGTATTTGCCAACCAGTGTGGTGTTTCAGATGTTGTTTTATGAAATGCAATATAATTTTGCTCGCATTTCTTACTTACTCGACTTTGAGCAGTCCTGTGGCCATTTTCCCGAAATTCAGAATTTATTGCGTACTTCGCATAAAAGCTTTTTCTTTTCTTTCCCCAGGTCTTTTAACAATTCGGCAGAAATTCCGTCACTACCGGGAGATTTGTTATTTTTCAATTTCTTCAGTGCATTTTAATTTTGTTATGACTTGTAAGTAACTGTAAGTTGACCGGGACTGAGCTGTCAGTAGTCGGATAGTCAGTGTCTGACGAAAACTATGAATTCGGGGAATTCTTTACAACACGGGATACGTAAGTGGAATAGCCCCATTACCCCCTCATGTATAAAAAATATTTATCTATAGGTAGTTTGGCGCGTTGGAAATAATTCATTTAATGCCATCTATTCTTCGTTCAATTAATAATAATAATTATAATATTAAAATTAAACAGTGTCATGGTTTGGCACTGGGGGGAATATTACTGTGAGAGACTCATTCCCCTTGTATCTTTAGAATCTTTATCAAATGTTTATATGGGTGAATGGGGCTTTGGAATCTTTCTGTCATACATATGACATATTGTTTTCATGTTATATACTGACATACATGATCTCTTTTTCGAATTAATCATGATGTAGTAAATTTGATTCCAGCAGCTGCATCTCCTGGTGAGACCCATATATAGAGTCGTCGAATGCGCTGTTGTTCTGTGCAGAACTGCAGTAATCTCTCAGTTCTTTTTTTTTCTTGAACGATAGTATTTATTCTCCTTTGTATTTCTTTCTTTAGCGTTTAGATTACCGTTGAATATTGTTTAGGGTCTTTTGAATCAGTGTTATGGCTTGTAGGTATCATGAATATTATTTCGATAATATTAGTTAACCACGACTGAGCTAAGTTAGTAATCGGATAGGTGTCCGATATAATTATATACAAATAATATAAATATCAATCCTACTAAAATAATATTAAAATTAACCAGTGTCATGGTTTGGCACTGGGGGGAATATTAGTATGAGAGACTCATTCCCCTTGCATCTTTAGAATCTTTATCGAGTCTTTATATGGGTAATGGAATCTTTCTAATTTGACATCCATCCATCGTGGAACAAAAAAAAAGTGGAAAAAGGGTCGTAATAAATTCGTAATAACATGGTAAATAAAATTGCAATAATTTCATCGGGTTTCTTGACAAAACACGATTTTCTTTGGAAAGAGGAGCGTGCGCTTTGATTGGCCGTGGACCTATAATGAATTTAATTGCATTAATTTTTTTATAAGATCACATTGATTCATGAATAAAATATTATTCGCACTTTGAAACGATTGAATCCCTGAAAAAATATTTTTCTCCTTACTTGTCGATCGACGGACAGGTCCTCGCTTCGCTCTCCTGTTTTCATCATATCATTCCAAAGTGCAAATAAATATTTACAATTTAATCATAATGCGATATCGATGAACTAATAATTTATTATAAGAACATCAAGTGTGTGAAATCCATAAACACGACATAGAGACGACATCGATCCAACAATGCCAATATGTTTAATGCATCAAATGCTATAAATAATTGCATGATATATTGGGGGAACCGAAAAGTAATCAAAATTTCTTCGATGGAGATATTCTAGGGATATTATGAAACTAAACGGTCATCG
>JAGXCT010036479.1:37764-61327 GCA_022495035.1 Philopotamus ludificatus | reverse complement strand
GTGCTCTCAGAAACTCTCCGGTAACCACAGCTATTACTCTGCTCAACCACTTGGCGGAATATGTAGATATATTTTATGTTGAATATCGTTGTTTCGTTGTTATTTTATATGAGATTTTATAATTCTTTTCTTTTCTTTATTATTATGTTTGTTATTTTTTCACGTTACTATTATGATTTTATGCGTGATTGCCGACCTGCGTTATTCTGTAATGCCAATCACGCATTGTCCTTATGAAAAATAAATTTAAATAAGTTTAGAGTCCATGATTTAATTAATTTAAACATTATATTCATTTATGTGCGAAGAAATCTTAAATATACTGAGTATAGACTGTGTAGGAAAAAATATTTATGCGTATTAAACTAAATCCACTGAATTACCATGATTCGATCTAAGATAAAAACTTATTCAATTTAAGATAATAAATGTATAAATTATTCACAATATGGCAGATTTATGGTTATGAAGTTATATGATAAATCTAAATTATGCGTATATGATATCTAACTTTTAATACTAATAAGTATTTTATTAAATAAATATAATATATTAATTTATTAGTGGGTCACTCGAAGTAATTTATCTATGATTAAGAATTTATCTCTTCAGCTTTCTACTCGTGCTTCGAACGGAATCGCGTTTATATGAAATTATCGCCTCACCAGTGAATTTTATTACCGAAAAATAACCATTCATAAGGTTTATCAGGTTAAAGCGTTCACAAATTCTTTTCAAGATTTACTGTCGAGTCCCTGGACGACGAAGAACAAGCAAAAGTTTCAAGTTTTATGCACTCAAAGTGCAGTTGCAATTGTCGCTCAGTCGTAATGAGATAAGTTCATCGGTGGCAATTGCAATAGACACTTGACACCGCAGCAGCATTGACTCAAAGGACACCGACAGTCTTCGGAGGAGACCTCGGGGTCAATTGAATGCGATTATGCTCGAATACATCGATTCGAATAAACGTTGTTCGCTAAATAAATGTGTCTCTGCCGGAATAAAGCAGCAATTAACCGACTGAGAAATAAATTCGGCAAGCTCTGCGATTAACGAATCGTTTATGGTAAAATATGACTGCAGCAAAAACAAGTAAACGCCATTAAATCTTTCCGACGACAATAATAACCAGTTTAATGGTCTCGATTTAAACGATTTCTCAAGATACACAAAAAAAATGGAATGTCTCAGAATACATTTAAGCGAGGTAAATCAGATGCATAAATATATTGACGAAAAAATAAATATTACCAGAATCAGTATATAATAAATCAGCAATAAATATATTTATTTTATTGAAAAACATCCTGTATGCCAGTCATAGGTAAATGTTACAATAGCGGCGTTAAATTATATGGCCAATAATTGAATGAAGTTTTCTAATAATAATAAAATCTTTTCGCATCTCAAAAAAATATAGAAAATATTATTTTCAAAAGTATAGGGGCAGAAAAAAACGTCGAAAGGATATTGACAAAAGTTTGACTATAAAATAATGCGTATTTTTTTCGCAAATCCGCCCTATTCTCAATTTTATATGATTTTATATGAGGCCGAGAGAAATTATTACATTGTTCGGGCATTTATTTTGACAGAAATATTAAAAAAAAAGCTCTAACAAATATTAATATAATAATATGTGTACATAGTAATTATAACATATATCCAGGTCGGGTAGAAAGTATTAAAAGCTATTTATTATTTAGCGTGGATTACTGCAGAGTGCTAATGTTAAGCTAAAGGTAAGTAAACAGACCTAAGTACACGCACAGTGTGTTCAGAAAGTTGAGTCTATTATAATTTGTTTAATTTCCGTTTACACGATATTCGAATTGGGTATTATTATTAATTCCATAGCGTTAGCATAAAAGTATTCAGAGCTTTTAAGCTCCCTAAATGAGGCACAATATGGAATTTAGTATAATGCCCGTCCTCATTAATGCTTTGGTCAAACTTCAAACTTGCATACGGAGCATAGAGAGTTTGGTAATCTTATATACATATAATCTTAAATAAGTTTTAATATTTTTTTATTAATATTAAAATACATATGTGCAAAAATATAGAGCATTTTCTTGACACTTTTGGGGATAAAGATCACAATTTATATAAAATGCAATAAAATAATATGACATTAATGTAATTATATGATGTCCAAGTATTTATATAAGTTTTCACTATTTCAGAAGTACGAAGTTGCTCGAGTATCTGATTTGCCAAACTTTTATGACATCTAAGCACCAACAAACTATGACATGCCGACATTAATGACGTAAATTATTATGACAATAAATATCAAAGATAAATGAGGAAGTCATATAACTATGCATCGTGATTTAATTATTATTGTTTATTATAAAGCATATCGTAAAAATGACACGACAAACCAAATATGTTTTTTTTGCTGTGCGAAAAACTTTTCTGAATAAAATTTCCACGAGCGTCGGAATTAATTCTGAAGTCTAACAATTTTTCAACTAATTAAAATATGATTAACAAAATTGTTATATACATAATAAATATTAATTAGAACTTTCACGTAATAAAATATATGTACATACACAAGAAGTTAAAAAATTACGATAATCATAGTTTTATAAACAAAATATATGAAATATTCAGTATATTGAGTTAATGTATGATAAGTAAACTAGAAATATTGAGGAATATGATTGGTTATACGCTCGATTAATTTACAGGAAGGTTGGATGGTTTTAGAAATTGAGCGTATAATAAAATCGCGAAAAAGATACCGCCTCTCATGAACGTTTTGATACATTGTTTTAAAAAAAAATCCCCCAAAAATATCTACAATGTGTAATAATTTTTCCTTAAAATTAGTGATTTTTAGCATGAGTTTAATTTTAATAGAAATAATGGCATTTAGTAAATCTCGTAAAATAATCTTATGTATTTATTTATACATTGAAAAACACATGATTTAATTGTTTGAAGTCTAATATGTATGATATTACTAAGAGAGGATAGGATCTTTAAAGAAAAAGTGAGATAATAAGTGCTCAGACAGATTACAGCGTTGCAAGAAATTGTTTTTTTTCTAGTAATCTTTCTATACATCGCTTTATTTTATTTTTCAATAATTAAAAAAAATCTACGAATTATATAATTTAAGTAATTAATAAAATAAAGTGACTTTAGATAGCATTTTTTTGTTCTATGAAGAATCGTGCAAATAATTAGAATTTTATAAAAAATCAAGCTAAGATGTAGCCATTTTAAATATATTTTTTTTAAGTTGGATATGCAGTCAACCCTTCTATAACGCTTCCCGCTTTAAAGCAACGTGTGCAATAGATCATCCAATAGCGCTCCCTTCTAAATTGAGGTTTTCTACAAAACGTTAAATTATTAAATAAAAAAGTAAAATTTTTAAGGTAGAATTTCGTACAATTAAAAAACCTAACGCTAAATTGTGTATGGATGCCTAGTCATCCATAGGGCGGGCTTTTATAGCGTGGTTCTTATCTCGGCCGCTATAGAAGGGTTAACTGTATTTTTTTACATTATTTTATTTTAAATTTGAATACATTGTTTATTACAAGTATTTATTAATTACTTTCAATATAATTATTAAATATACGCCATTCTCTTTTTGTACGGATTCAAAATTAAAAGGTTTAAGAAAACATACAGTGTTATTATATTAATATATAAACGATGTTTACTTAAGCAATGTTTGTGAACACTAAAATATTTTTTTTTTATACAAATAATTAAATCATTTTGATGTCTCAATTGCGGTGGAGAATATATTGAAAAATAGTTGAAATTGTGCTTTGTTTTTGGACGAGCCTCATAGATTCTTCTCCATGAGTCTGCCCCTTTATTTCTGAGGATCGTGACTATTCGTAATATTATGACTCTTCAGGATCCTCTGCATTCCGTATTTCAAGTTGCAGCTACTGACGGTGGAGCTCGTGCGGTTTTCACTTGGTCCTTGTAGGTTACCAAGGGCGACGAGCTTCTCTAGATAATCGTTTAGCAAAATGTTCATAGTAACAAAGAATCATTTTGGGATATAGCTGAGAGTATGTCGTTTTTTGTATTCCTAATTTCTTTCACGAAAAAACGTTTGTGGGTTTAGCTGTCCATGATATTCTTACCAATCGCCGTCGGCATCACATTTCAAAGGCGTCATATTTTTCTACATATTTTTCCTTAGGTTTCTACGCCGTGTGTAAAACTGGAGAATGAAAAACTCTGCAACAAATGTTTTTTTTATCCTATCGGATATCTCCTCGTTTAACCAAATCGCTGATAGTTTCGACATTGCATTTTTAACCACCCTAATTCACTTTCTAATTTTTGGTTCACAATTTCGTTACTCGTAAGTAGAGATCGAGGTAGAAAGATTCTTCAATCCTCTCTAGATCCGGAAGATCCGGAAGATTAATTAGCCAATAAACCATGTAATTTTATTACTACGGAATTCTGAGTATATCTTCTAATTCTAATTCTCTGAATATCTAATATCTTAACTTTGATTGGATTATAGATTGATTTTTTTTGTTCGACATAGTTCTAACACAATTTAATTCGTATTACAATTGTTGCTATTTTTTTCATCCAGATCAATAAAGTTAAATAAAAGTTTTGTGTAGGATAAAAATAAATAAAATATTTTATTTATTTATTTATTTATTTATTTAAAGACAATGCGTGATTGGCATTACAGACTGACCCAGTTCGCCAATCACGCATAACACATAATAATACATGAGAAAAATAAATAACACAACAACAACATATATTACAATAAATTGAAGAAAAGAATTATAAAAATTCTCATATAGATATCAATAAAACGGCTGAGATTTGACATCGAATATATCCACATATTCCGGCCAAATGGTTGAGCAAAGTAATAGTCATACCGGAGAGTTTCATGAGCCTGTCCTCGCCTTTGGCGGAAGAAAGTGCCACGTGAACGGGCTCGATGGTAGTGAGGTGGCGCCCATAAGGACAACTCGCACACAGTACAAGGGGGTTATGTACTGCGCCAACCAACAGCTTGAAGAAGTGCTTTGCCAAGTAAATCGATCTTCTTTTCTCGAGGGTTACATACCCCAGGCAGCCCTGCACCCATGCGCTGGGGTATAAACTTGGGTAGAATCCAAACTCCCTCATGTAGAGATACCTAAGAAATTTCTTCTGTATCTTCTCTAATCTGAGGGAATTCGAGGCGTCATAAGGCGCCCATATAATGGAACTTGATTCGAGCAAGCTCCGAACCAATGCATCGTATAGCACTCGTATGACTAAGGTGCTACGTATGTGATGAGAATTTCTCAAGACGAAGCCCAACATTTTTGACGATCTCATACACACGTCCGATACATGTAAACTAAATTTTAACTTAGAGTCAAACAAAATATCCAGATCTTCAACAGACGATTGCTTAGGAAGAGTTACATTCACAAGTCTGTAATTTAAAATGATGGGCTACTTTGGTCTAGAAAATGTCATTGTTTGACACTTTCAAATACTTAGTTGAAGACGATTTAGTATTGACCAACCGTGCAAAGAATCAATGTCCAGCTGCAACGAAAGGGCATCTTCCACTGAAGTAATAGATCGAAATATTTTTAAGTCGTCTGCGAAAAGTGAAAATTTACATTGAAGGACACTATGAATATCATTTATAAATAAAAAAAATATTAACGTCCTAAATTTGACCCCTGCGGGATACCGCATGGTGTATTGTAAGCTTGCGACGTTTGGGAGCCGTATTTCACATATTGTTTCCTTTGAAAGGTAACTCGAGAAGAAGCGTACGAGATTATCCGATAACCCAAAAAACTATCTAGTTTCAAAATGAGTCTGGCATGATCGACTTTAACAAACGCTTTTTCAAAGTCGTTGTAGATAACGTCGACTTGGACCCCCTTGTCCAATGACTTAGACACAAAGTTTGAAAAACCAAGAAGGCCCGTGACTGTTGAGCGTCCAGGCCGAATATATTCTTTATTTACCGTTTAAGATAAATCCAGATTATTATTAAGACAAATTGTTCAATTTTATAAAAAAAATAACGGCAAAAAATAAAATAGAGCTTAAAAATGTCCTCAATTGAGTATCCGAATCTAAATTCGTCACATAATTAATTGCAAAGGTTTACAGTCAAATAAGATTTCGCTCGAATTGTGCGAATATTTTATTGCGAGCTTTACGTTTCCTAGCCGAGGTTAATTAACCGTCGCGCCTACTTGACTTTTAACCTTTAACGATCCGGCGATAAAAATATAATTTCCTTCCGAATTGTATTTACTTTACGCGGCCATATCGTTCGGCGGAATGATCATGGGCGTCTCGTTATTTAAATACATTTATGTCGGGGCCCAGATGCGCAGGGGCACAGTCACCTCGTTAGGGACAGTACGCCATATGCCCCTAATGCCATTTTTACAATCCATGTATGGATTCGCATTAAGCCGGCCCAGACGATCGTGTTTGCAATAGAACGGCGTCGGCGGCGTCGGCCGTTCCGGATAGAAATTGTATAATAATGTATTAATAAGTCGAAAAGGCGGGTACTAAAAAAAATACGCTCCGTACGAATTAGATTAAGGAATATATATGGAATGAACGGAACGATGAATGAAAATTGTATTGGATGAGTATGATATGTGAATAAAATTGGAATATTGACATAACATATTCTTTTGCCTTTGATATAAGGGCAAATAATTTTTTAATAATATAAGGGGTAGGCACACGACCAAAATGTCGTTTTTAAACATTTCGTTTGCGTTTTGGTTGTCGATCTGTTTATACAAATTTATTTTGTTATTCGTTGATGAACATCTAAAGCACAGCTTTAAATAAAATACATTTTTTGCACCATAGAAATAGTTTAAACAATTACAATAAGAAGAAATTTTGAATTTAAAAATAAACCTTGGAGTGAGAAGGTAGTGAGTGTGAAAAATGAAATGTTACGGATTGAAGTTGAAGAAAATTTGTCCAAAAATATTCTTCTAATAGAGGATACAGTAAAAAACATTTTAAAATAATTGGGAAGATTTAGAAACAGGGTCTGTGGATACTGAATCATTTAACCCTTTTATTAGTGAGTTTTATGTAATGTTTTTTCGTTATAAATTAAGCAATATCAGTGGTTCACAAAAAATAATTTATTTAAAAAAAAATGAAAATTTAAAATGTGTCAAATACTTTTTTATGTTTCTTCCGTCTTCACTTGACAAAGATTATATGCATTTATTGCAGTCGTGTCTAATAGCCGGTAAAAAAATATTATACCACTTGAGGGATTTTCGGGAGTAGTTCATAAAACTGACCATCATATCAGGCTTATAAATTGTGTTCATATTCACATTATAGTCTAATAAGACCAATCATTACATATTATTGATAAATCGTTGTATTTAAAAAATTGTTGTATTTATAAAAAAAAATCAACATTTCTTCTGTATCTTGTGATAGGAGATGAAAAGTGGGGGTTTTGTATTCGTATCATTGTCGCAAAACAGTGTCTTTCTAAAAGGCTGGTATCACTGTCAAAAAGGTTCTTTTGTCTGTACGGAGGGATTGTAAAGGAATTATTTATTATAAAATTCTAAAATATGGTCACACAATAACGAGGCAGTTTTATTGTGATAAGCTCGCATGATTAATAGAAGCAATCGTGAAAAAGACCCAGAGTTTTAACACGATACAACTAAAATTACTCGGCATAAATTAATGGGATTATATTCATCCGATTTTACTCCATTGAATTATCGTTTATTTAGATCAATGCCGCACTTTTTATACTATATTTTTTTAGAATATCGGAAAAGAGAGAACGTCAAAATGAAAAGATTTTTATGCGAATGGCATATTAAAATTACTAGATAGAAAAAGTTGTAGCCATTGGGGGAGAATATACATATAATTAATAAATTGTAAAAGACAATTAGAATACATATGAATTGGTTTGGTCGAAAAATGGTGCCGGAATTTGTGAATATAAAGTTCAGAACCACCGAACCGAACCAAGGCCTTGATAATGCGATTACATGCAATCAATTCCTGTGGAATTTTGTATTCATTATCGACGCCGTAAAAAACGGAAAAGAAACGCAAGTGCGTAATCGATCGCTTTGTTCTCCGCCGAATCAGAATAAAATTATGAGGAAACGCGAAATTAAAAAATAATACGATTCCATGCTCATTTCCATGTATTTATACATTTCTTTTTTATGGAATAATAATAGAAACATGGACGGAATTCCATGTGTTATCGCATTAACATTTACGCGTTGAAGCGTACCCAGAAGTCTGGGCCGGTCGTTACTGGACTATTTGAATTCATTGGCAAAAGCATTAGTAAATTATGTTACTTTATATATTACTATTGTTGATATCGGATTTTACTAAATTGCCTGGAGCGAAATGTTCACATCAGTATGTTCTGTCAGAACGTATGGAATCGAAATTCGGGTTATGCTGAAGAAAATTGCATTTACAGAATTTGTAAAAAAGAGGAATGGAAAATTGCATGTTATGGAACACTAGAAGATACATACAGCGTGATATACTTGTTTCAGAAATGTGACCCGGTTAAAGATTTCGAGATTAAATTTGCCCGAGTATACGTTACATGAATTCGGAATTATTAGCTTTAAAATAGCGTAATATTTATTTTTAGCTAATTTGAAAAATATAAGGATAATCTGATGCATGTGATTGTTATTTTTACGTAAAATATTTTATGGATTACACAAAATCTAAATATAGAACTTTCATTTTAAAAAGGCCGTTACAATCCCGTATTTACGTATTTTTCCCTATTTTGTATAACATTCAGAATACCAATAGTTACTTATGACACTCTCGTGATGTTACATTGTTTGTGACAAATATAGTTGTAAAATATTCTGGAATAAAAAGTATCTATGTGCTATAAAAACCTATTATAAAATGATTTTGCGCATTTTTTTAAAATTTGTAAACACTGTTGTTTCGAGTTCTCTTAAACCTTTACTAATTTCTTAATAGTAGTTAAACTAATTTAAAATTAAAATGGGATAGAGTCCCTTTTGCTCTAGGGGACTGCCCTTGTCTTAATTTTATCGAACACCTGTGGTCAATTATTCTAAAAATAGTAGACGGAAAGAATTGACCCGCATAGAAAAACTAAACAAGTTTATCCACTTAGGTCGTCTTAAGTATAAAAAAAAAATCCGAAATTTATATATATATATTTATTTATCATCTGTTAACAAAAATGGTGGCATTACGTCCAGATATTTTGTCCCTAACCTGATGTCTACCCAAACCTCAAATCGATGTGATATTACGCTCATAACTTATTGCCTACGGGGGTCGTGGATTCCACGTCAAAAGCATTTTTGTGTACGTCCGGGGCGCGCATATCACACGCTTGCCGACACTACGCGTTTGATCGGCTGTAACTTTTATAACGTTTTTTTTTTAAATATTTTTTTGGTTAGATACTTTATAGTTGTAGCAATACAAAATTTCAGACCTTGAAGTGTGTATATAAAACCATTTATTCGAAATATTTTATAATGTGTTTAGAAACTTACGACTTTTGGCGGTAATTGTTTAATGTGTAACATTTACTGCTAAATGAACACCACTTAAAAAGTAATTAATTTATTACATTGTTGTAATCTTTTATTTTGATCTGCTGTATCTATCATAACGTTTTGTTTTTTCAAATATATTCTTATCGTACTAGATTTTATTTTTAATTAATGAATTCTTACTTTTGTCATATCTTAATTGTTTTTTTTTTTATTTATGACGTTGAAAGCTATGAAAAAGGAAAATTATAATTTAATAAAAAACTTCAATTGATAAGTGAAAAATGTATCAGAAATTGTTGTCGATTTTTAATCAAATATTTATTCGGCTTTTAGAACAAAGCAAAATTATTATGTCATCTTATTGGCAGCTTATCAATTCTTTTCCTCTAAAATTTGGGTTTGGAATGAAAGAAATTTTTGGTAGATAATTTTATACCAAAATACTTGCTGACTTTCCCTAATTTCTCTAAATGACGGTAAATAATTTATTGTGATGTTTTACTGCCTTTTATCTTGTTGATTGGCGTTAATTTCTCCAATATGACCTTCAAAAGGTCGTAAGCAAAGTGGGAAGGGCAATACTCCCTCTATTCGTTTTAACTGATTCGTTACGGCGGCTCGATACCAACCGGGTCGTCAAAAGGGGGGTCTATTTATAATAAAAAATAAACTCCAAGCATTTCAAGTCCAGATTTAGATGAATTTTTCATTAATATCGTGACTTGACGATGTCCCACCGCAGACTGAGAACACGCCGCCGACTGAATCCCCGCGGTACGTGTCAATCGCACGGTTTCACTCGCACTCGGCATATCGTACCGTATGCGAGCGAGAAAAAATACTAACCTCCCGATAAGTTATTTTGTTCCTCACCATATTTACTGTATATTTTTCAGCTGTCGCCGTGCCACTATTGCCTTGTTTTAATTCCCACAGCATTACATGACAAATGTACACTTTAACATCTCATTTTAAGGAATTGAAACAACACTTTAATGTAATGTGTACCACATAAAGCAGATGTAAAAACTAACAGAACCCTTATCTATTTATTAAAAGTATAAACTCGTTTGTCCCATTTTCTCATTGTAAATAGATACAAGGAATAGATTCACCTGCCTCCGGTGGAAGTTATTCACGACTCTACTACGACTACTATATAAATAAATACACTTGTAGAAATATTCCTTATATGTATAAGAGAATATTACTACTAGCTGCGTATATGGTAATATTTTTTATTGCCATTATAAAATATTTTATTTGAGGAAATTTGCATCGGCGATAGTATACATCAAATTTTCGTGAATTTTATTACAAATTATACTACTAATAAAAATAGCATATTTGTCTTTACAACTTTTTAATATAAATATTGACGATATATAGACAAAATTGAACACATAATTTGGAGCATTTCTATTGTGATTTTGAAGTTAATAATTGAAATTCTCAATGGACGTAAATCAAAAGGTCTATGTAATAATGTCGAAACATCATTAGTGTCGTATTTAGAATGTGCTTAATTGTTAGATCAAGAATACAGAGAGGGATTTTGATTGCGACATACGATCGCATTCAAATGTTTCGAACTCCACCGGCCATTTTGTTCGGCACCCAATGTAACTGAGACGATTCCAGGAAATCTACGACATCGTATGAAATTTGACTATGTCAATTTTGGCTATAACTTTACTATCCGGAAGCAATCAAGACAATTTACAGCCGAGTGGCGATGGTATCGCTCCACCATCGCATTCCATCGGCTAGTAATTAGCGCCCGTCAAAATTAATTACACCTTTAATTGTGTCGGATAATTGGTTAGAATGTATGGATGACCATGGGAGTCCCACACCCTGCCAGAGGAGGCCAATTATTTTTTTTATTATCCTCGCTCAGCTGGAGACGAGAGGAAGGTCAACAGTATCGATGGGTCTGGGCGGCCAATTAAGCTGGCCGAAAACGATATCGGTGTCGAGGGCTAAACCGGCCAATCTCACGACCGATAAATCAATTTGGGAAATTTGAAAATTCAACGCGCTTGTTGGAAATTCGCGTTAATTCGATACTATTATTTAAGCTATACCGATTGGTTTAAAACTGTCTACTTCCAACGGACGGGGTCGGGGGTAGGGAATCGCCAGAAGAGTCGCTCGATCTCTCGTATATCTCAATAAACTGTTATAGCCAACGTGCATCTTTCAGCAATAAAATCTTCAGTGCTCTGCATTCAAAGTAATCAGATATGCAATATGATATGACATTCCTCAGGAACATAGTTTTATTTTTCACATAGTGTTAGTTTCATGTTTATCCGTTCATCAACCGTCTCGTGCAATTCAATGAACTTGTTGAAAGTAGAAGATTAAAGAGACTTTATTGAAAAGTGTAAATACAGCTTAACGATAAATACTTAATGGAATTTCAGAAAACCCCAACACAATATCATACAAATCGAAATAAAATATTATTCTACTTTGTATTTATTAAAAGACTTATTCAATTTTTAAGATTTATGTAGCTTTAATTAAAATTACGGTATAAATCAGGATTGGGAAAATTTTCATAAAAATAGTTGTAAATTGTGGATCATAGACATAGCTAAGTTTAATATTTTGAATAAGAATAACTTGATAATTACTGTAGTAGATTAAGAATGAATTCTGGAAGAAATATAATAAAGCAATCAAGAATATTTTAGAAGGCCGGGTTAAAATGTCTACGATATGAATTAAAGCCACACGAAATATACTTTATAATATTTGTTAATGCTACAAATTTATTATCATTAAGTTAATGACACAATTAATTATACAAAACAGGTGACTAATATTATTGTACGGTTTGCTGAAAATCCTAAACAGTAGGTTGAAGTTTAACGAATGAAATAAAAGTCTTATAAAAGAATTAACCAAATGAATTGGCGAAAAATAACGAACTTTACATGTACGAAAGAAGAAACAACTTGGAGATTATTTTTTTTACGAAAATAATTGTACGGTTAATCGTAATAATTAATTTACATAAGATTTTTTCTTGAAATGTTCAGCAAATTAAAATTAATGCCATGTATGCTAAAAATTGTGCTTTTTTCACGAATAATACCAGGTATTTCGGAGATTATTAATTTGATACATCAATAGTCAAGGGCTTGAAAATATTAATAACAAAGATATTGACGAATCCTACTCGAGCATATGCTAAATAAAGAATGAAAATTTAATTTGAATCAAATACGACAAATGGAAAACTAGCATTATTAATTTTGCAATTATTAAAAAGAGAATAAAAGCTGTAACAACGGCTAGAAACATATATTCTGAAAATTTACCATAATATGATCGTGTCCGAATTTTTTTGTTAGAGTTTTTGTGAGAAATCTCTGTGAGTGATATTAATGAACTAAGAATAAAAATAGTTATTCATGTTATGTATCATAATTTGGTCGATATTTTGGATTTTTTAACTAATCAATATGACGCGTAAATGACACGCGCATCCGTCGATGTCTTCCCGCACGTGTCAATCTTATGTTTCACTCGCAGTTGACACATCGTACCAGATGCGAGCGAGATAAAACATCGCACCCGTGGCGACAGAAGTGAATATTGTTTTTTTTCATAATTGCAGACTATGATGATTTATAATATTTATTCTCTGGACTTTTTTAGACAAATACAAAAAGATTGTGTGATATGGGATTTGCATTAAAAGTGTTTATTATTGTAATAAATCTACTGTGTAAAATGAATAAGACAGTTTATTTTCCAATATTTTTACAAAAATAAGGTATGTGTGTAATGCTATTAAAGGTCTTTCGTTTGAATATGTATCGCATATTCACAAATATGACCTTGAATAATTTCAATGTTATTATTTGACCAGCTTTATTGAGATACATGCAAACAAAAATGTGACACATTTTAAATTACCATGTTTAACTCGACTGTTATTGAACTCTATCGTGCAAATATTTGCAATTGCATAATTCTAAAATACTCATTTGAATAATGAAATACAAAAACGGAAGCGTTGTAAATTAATCGCTCGCGCTAAACTTTTTGGTAAAAAAATTGCAATTATTAAAACCGTAAAATTTTGCTTTGATATACACAGGATTTTTGATAGGATAGAATCTAATTAGAGGGTTTTTATGCGGAAAGTTTTACAAATTTGCTAAATTAGTCTATCTCCTCGGTACAATGAATGCATTGCAGCTCGTAGAACTTTCATTGTAATTAAAGCTTTGCATTGCCATTTTTGCATCGTTACACTCGTTGGACACATTAAACATCCCGTGAAAATATTTTCCATAGTTATGGCTCCGAAAATAAATTCAACAATGGGATTAAAACACCACAGCAGCCATATCAATGTATCATTCTGGAGCGAATTAATTACATTTTATTTCGCAACAAGTTTTTTTTAACTGTTCGCCGGTTAATTTAGAGAATGTTGAGCGTGTCAAACACTCAATCAAAAACAGAAAATTAGAAGTTAACAATACTGGTAATATCAGAGCAATGCTCCTGATCCAATCTGTCAATTCGTAAACGATCCGTTCCTAAATGAAGACTAATTAATTAGTTGATCACTTGGGATACGCGAGACCAGTGCGGAGAACAATACCATTTGTCATTTCGTGATTGATCGGGAAAATTGTATATATTAATATATAGACGTGTTTTCATTTGAAAATAAGGTATTTTCTTTTTTAAGATTTCCACGAATTGATAAATATTTATATTTGCATGTATTGCGGCCAATTTGGAATTCGGAATTAAAGAATTGGAATCATTTGTCATGCAAGGTGGTCCCTATTCGAATTCCATTGGTTTATTACGAAACGAGAAAGAACTTTGGGTAGACATTCCGCACACTTGTGCCATGGACCGCAAGTAGGCCGCAGATATTCGTTTATTAATTAGATTTATCATTTTTTAAAAGTACGGATTTGATTAAATTTTACTTATATTATTACATCTGAATTTATTAAATAATTCCGATATTTAATTTCAAGCTTATTGAAAAAATATATAACATAAAAGCTAACTTTATTTTATAATATGTTTGATAATCATCTATGACCCATTTCGTGCATAAAGCAAAGTAGCTTAGCTCTGAAAAGATACATAATGAGCTCGAGCTTAAGCCCCGCAAGCTCCAAAATTATCACATTCATTCGGATAACGCGCATATTAATAATAAATCATGGAAATATTTATTTTATATATTTGATTGAGGCAAATTTTCGTCAAAAATGCAACACTTAAATCGAACGCGAATATTTAATGTCACATGTACCGCCAGAGACATTACCGCGAATTAGAAATTCTGAACATGTGCCGATGTTATGTCGTCACCGCGAATGTTTTTTAATGCTTTGCATTAACATTAATCCTAACTTAAATGCCTGTAATATTAATAAAAACAGTCATATTCAACAGCAAAAAAATATGATAATATAACAGATTTTTTTTCACCGCATCCAGCCGAGATACTTTATCTGCAGTATAACTTGGAATGTCTGAAAAACTGCTTGCCGTAATTAATGGTACTGCAGTTTTCGACTAGTTCTTAAGTCTCTTGAATATATACCATTTTTTTGCGCAGCTGCAAATATATCGCGGCTTAAGAGCGCTAACCGTTTATTATTTCGAATCCAAAATGAGAATCCACATATCGGTAGCATCCGGCTACATTGGCTCAATGGTTTATTGGCGCATTCTAGCCCCGCGTCGCATTCATCACACATGACAGACAGCGACGCCGACGTCGCTGTTTCAGCTGATTCTTGATGCATATTAAAAAGCGTGGAATTTCAAATATGCCTTTCAGAATAGATGATCTACTTCGCGGGATTCTAACGGGCGGTATTGTAAATTGATACATCACAATAAAATTAAAATACAAATGTTCACCTATAAAGGATTCAATTCGACATGAAATACCAGAAGAGTGGATTTCCTGTTGGTGGCGAGGCGGGGTTTTGCAAGGCGATTAAATTATGCAAATCGCGTATAGTGTAAAGACGGGCAAAAGTGCTTCTGCCACCCGAAGCACTATTTTTAGAAATAATACAAACTATTTTATACATTATGTATAAAAACAGTAAATCCCATCTCGGATATTAAAGGAAAGAATGAACATTTCCGGGGATGCAGACGACAAATGCAGACATTCATTACGCTGGACTGCATTGCTAACAATGTCGACGTACGACAAATGATCACCAATTACAGTTCAGAAAGAAAAACAATATTTAAAACATTTTTTCATTTATACAAAAACATGTATAACATAAAAAACGTAAATAAATACATTTACAGAATATTCCTAATTTTAATCCGATAAATAGATTCAGAATAAAACAATTCTTTATTTGGACGGTTATGCTATATGTAATATTTATAATATAATAAAGTCAAAATATGAGCTCAATTTTTTTTAAAGAACATGGTGGAGTAAACTGCATTGTATTAGGGGTACTTAGAATTAATGTCGCATTTTCGTCATCTTAGGAAAGACGTACGTAAATATTTATTTATAACAGTATACTACTCAAATTGATTTGAGATAAAAATATCTCTTTTCGCAAGTCTTGCGATAATGGGAGTGACAAGAAGTGTGTCTGTTAGAACAACATTAGCGAAGATGCATCCTGATGCAGTTTCACCAGAAAAAAATGAGATTGAAGGCACGAGAAATATTTGTGGTCACATATTAGATGTCAAGAAATATTAACGTTAGTTAAAAAAATAGTTCCGAAAGTATTGATTTTGAAAATGAACCTGCAAGAAGACGGCGTAGTCAAGTAAATGAAATAGAAACAAAACCAGGGATGACTATCGGCGAATTATCTAATAACATTTTTTGCGGAGCCTCTTTTACTACTCAAAGATGTTAAAAAAATATAGAAAAAATTCAAAGGCGGGGCACAACATATTATTGCAATAAATGAGCAATACAATTTTTCGAGATTTAATTGCTGGAGAAGAGAAAATGTTTTCTACTCAGAGGATATAAAGGAATAATTTATTTTGAATTGTTGAAATATGGCCATACGATTAATCCAGAGATGTTTTATGATCAACTAAATTGTTAGAGTGCGGCAGTGCAGATCTAGTGAAAAACCGTAAAATAATCCTGCAATACGACAACGCCCGTCCTCATGTGGCTGAATTAACGTGATAAAAAATAAACGACCTCGGTTGGGATACTGTATTATATGCACCATATTCGCCATATCTGTCAACCTTGGATTATCATCTGTCTCGGTCGATGAAACATTTTTTGAAGGACAAAATATTTAAAACAACGAACGAGGTTTTTGTTTTATTCGTTTATTTTGATTCAAAAGTACGGGAATTTTATAAAAAAGAAATTTATGATTTAGTAAATATATGGCAGAAAGTCAAAGATAATAATGGAAATTACTTTGTATGATAACATTTTGATAAACATATGAAATTTGAGACTGAGTTTCATTGATAAAATATGTCATTAATTCTGATCTTCCTAATGATTTTTATTCTTTGGTTTTTATTGTATCTAAAATTAATTAATATATTGTTAATGGTTAAATCAGGGTTTAATCCTTGTCAATGCTACAAAAACCATCGTTAACATTTATGGGATAGTCCTTAAAATAAAAAGTTGTCAGTTCCGGATATCAAATTCGGGTGATATAGAAATTTAAGACCCCATTTAATCACGATAGCCCTTAAAATGTTACAATAACATGCTTATTGTCTAATATCGGTTCAGGTCAATAAATATTTTGGGATATGTGTAAAATAATGAAATGTTTTTTGTAAGTTGATTTAACAAATACTGGCTTTCTTTATTTTTTTTTAAACTTATTTGCAATATAAAATATATCTCATTGAAAGATGAATAAAAATGTATTTTTTATTGATTAATAACGTTCTATAAAAAGCTGCATCAAAACAATATCTTAGTGTAAAATTTAATACAAATCTGTATCAACTTCTATTCTTGGAATACAATAAAACTATTATTTAAACGCTACGTTGATGAATTTACTATTTTTATGAATTTTGCATTCTGACATATAATAACAAAGTTCAAGTTGTAATTAAAAGCTCGTTCAGAATTTGGGTCAAGAAGAAAGTAAAGTTTCTGCTTGATATTGTCATCGTGAAATCCCGAATTTTCATGAAACTTACATTGAAACCTGTACCTAATTTCTTACGAATATTATTCATATAAATATTTGTTTTTATTTTTAATATTTTCATATGTCTTAATATTTAATCATTATCCTTCGTTTCAAACGTAAATATTTTAAAGCGTAAATCGAAACGAAAAGGAATATACATCACATAAATTTATTTCGTAATCCTATTACACAAGAATAATATTCGCGATACAAAATCAGACGTGATAAAACACAATTTTACGATCATAGTATAAATTATAAATGCGAAAACACAATTCAAGCGTTGTAAAATAATCTTATACGTATTACGCGTGAAAAAAAGTTTCGCGTTAAACGCGAATAATATCCTGAAACGATAATTTACACGCGACACTTACGTTTAATTAAATTTATGTATGAAAATATTCAATTTAATATTTCAGCAACGCCATGGGGGTTGAGTCTATGGTTGAAAAAGATTTTTATTATTGCAAAATTAAATTTTACCAAAGAGGAGTACGTTTCGTGCGTACGGAGGGTGGCAATATGACGTTAATAAAATACACTTTGAAGTCACTAATTGAAATATGTCTCACTCAATTAGCTACCATATGTATTTTTAATTAAATTAAAATCATATAATAGCACTCAGACAATAATTTAATACATTATACACATTTTTATTTATTAAAGCAAGCGTGCGTTTTAGTAAATTATTAACGAAATTAAATGATTGTCACTCATTATTTGATGGAAAATATTTTCATCCCAGTTCATTGTCATTATGTCCTAATCAGCGATTAAATGAGTATAAAAATGGACAGCTTGGAGACTTTGTTGCAAATTTTAAGTCTCTTGAGCTTTGTAATTAAATTCATTCCAAAGTGAAGGGGCCAAATATTTAACGCAGTTTGTCATCAAATTAATTAAACATCTTAAATCGCTAACAATTATGAAAAACATGACGGAATTCTAAGCTACAATACGAGCTCGCTTGATATTGCGGATATGTGTGTTAGTAGTTGATGATGGCAGGGGTCTGCCGTAATGGAATTTGACATACGTTCCAACGGAAATTTGTGGTGGTTGGTATTCAGGACTTGGATCTGATGAGTACGCGTGTACTCCAAATCGAATTGTTTAAATTTGGAGTATATTTAGACGTTTAAATTACAGTTAAGCCTCTTTTTATGCGCAAGTTAAGTAGCTCTCATACAAAAACTGCAGAAAAATATTCGGAATAGTAACGGTATAATAATAAAATAAATTACATATTTAAGAAATTATTGGTAGTGCCAAAAATATGTGCCGTTCTTGCATCGGCCTTAAAAATGTATTAGAAAAAATATGGAGTGTAAGTTTAAATTTGTTATTATTAATTCACTTTTGTTTAACTTATTCTTATCAGTCATTTGCATGTGTACGAGCTTGGAAAAAAAATCCCAATGGAAATAAATCATATTCGGCATATATTTTTATTTGTTTTGAAAATGGCGAATCTGTCACCAGTGCACATAAATCTGTTGTGATGTGTACGTGTGTGTATGTTATTGAACGAATATAGGGAAAATGGTTTCGAGATTTTGATTGAGCAACTTTATATTGCTGGATGAACTAGGTCATGAAAGGCCTATAACACTGAATAACGACGTTCTACGAGATTTGGTGGGGATGAACACCTCTCCATTGATGCAAAAGGCAATGGATAGATAAAGAATAATCAGCACAAAGAAAGGCCTGAGTTGGATACAAAAAACTAATGTTGTGTGTCTTATAATTTCAAGGGGATCGCTCATTTTAAATAACTGCCAAAGGATGAACTGATAAATGCAGATGTTTATTATTCATACTTAGAAAGATTAAAGACAAAATTCTCTCAAGCTCGTCCAGAATTGATTAATAGCACGGGATTATCATCCAGTACAACCAGGTATTCAAATCAGCGAAAGACACCACACAAATAAATGGAATTTAAGTGAGAGTTACTGTTCTATAAGTTTTGTTCTCCAGACCTCGCCTCTTTGGATTTTCATTTTCTTTCAGTTCTACAGCGATTTTTGACAAACAAATTGCAAACTTAGATGAAATAAAAAATTGTCTTTCTTTCTTTTTTCCCTCTAAACCAGCGATTTCTAACTGGTTTCTAATTCGAAGGCACCAAAATATAAAAAAAAATATGAGCGAAGAACAATACTTTAAAGTTTCAAAGGGTGTTTGAACTCAAAGAAGAAATAACAAACTTTCTTGTAGAAAATCACCATAAATCACATTTGTGTTTAACAATAATTTTATTGTTAAACTTGGTTAATTGGTTGACATTTTTAGAAAATTAAGCGGTTTAAGTATATAAATGTAGGATTACAAAAGCATTCAATTATACAAAAATACGAAGTGAAAGCTTTCATTAAAAAGTTATGGATCAAATTTACAAAATAATGTATAGGACATATTTCACTTCCAAAAGATTGCAAAGCCACAGCCAATATTGAAGCAAAAAAATCTTTTTATTGAATCTTGGGGTGTTAAGTGCTACACATTTCAAATTATTTCAAAGACATTCATTTATCAAAGTTTTTGTAGATACGGAATCCATTTATCGACATTGAAGATGACGAATGTGAGCTGATAAACATTAAAAATAATTTAATATAAAATGTTGTAACAAACCTTTTTTTTGCTTTATTTAAAAAAAAAAGTTTTTGGCTTTTATTGTAATATTTTTTTTATCAATTAAAACGTGTCTTTATTATTATATCTATTAACCGATCAGTCACGGCAGCTCGAAAGCAACTGCGTCGTCCGAACCGGTCTATTTACAATGGAAAATATACCCCAAGCATTTTAAATCAAAATATTGATGAATTCTTCATTAATATCATGGTTTTTTTAAATGGATTATTCTAAAAAAAGAAATTTATGTTATTCATGATATACTCATGATTTGGTCAATATTTTGGATTTTTTGTCTAATCAATATTAGACGTAAATGACACGCGCACTCGTCGATGTCCGGCGAGAACTAGACGCCGACTGATGTTCTCTGCACATCGTACCGGATGTGAGCGAGAAAAAACACCGCGCTTGTGGCTACAGAAGCATTTTTTTTCCGCAATTACGGACAATAAAGAACAATGATCATCTATAATATTTATTCTTTAGTTTTTTTATACAAATACAAAGTTTGTGACGTCTTGGATTTGTATTAAAAGGTTTATTCGAGAAAAATCAAAAACTTGGGATTCCAAATAGCCCTAATAACCCCATATAACCCCATCGGCACGGCTAGATTAAAAAAGGTGCGAATTTTTTTTTTCGGGGAGGCGTATTAGCATAAAGCTTGGAAACCACTCCTTTAATCCTAATAATTTATATAATAACGGAATTTAAAAGCCGTAGGCCAGATGATAAACTCTGATAGATTCAGAGGAATAAAATATTATTATAATTGATAATATATATGTTATTTTATTATTATTGATATTAACGGGACGTATTTTTGGCGCTACCGGATAACATTCAGAGATTTTTTTAAGTTTTCCATTACAATTATCGTCGCTATCTGACATGGTTGGACAAAATTCGCTAACTGGTGCCAAATAACTTTAATCAGATCTGAATAGTAAAGAGCATGATTTTACGAACAGAATTAGCATAAATTTCGATCTCATTCTATGTTGTTTTTGCTATGATATGACCTGTGATTATTTTTTTCTATGCATCTATTACATCTATAATATATTCGGGTGTATAAATTTTTAATACATATTTTTTAAACCGCTTTAAAATAAAATTACGCAATATGCGTTTGAATTTTATCATACCGCATATGGATGACACATCCGGAAAATTTTTCTAAACTTTTCCAAAGCGTCTGATTTATCTGACTGGCACGTAGCTGTAAGTTGTTCTTAGTTTTCGCACAATACCCCAATGTTATTGAGGTCATATTTTACCTACGGAATATGAACCATGGCACGGTTCAATAGGACCATGGACCTGAAAGCACGGATAAAGTAATGCCATAAAATATATCGCATTACTGGGAATATGTGATGGAAATAAACCAAAAAGTTTTTGCAATACAATATTTTTTTAACGGAGGCTCAATAAAACACGGTTATTGCCTGGTCGATTTAGGATCCACATTTATACCGACCAATTTGGAAAGTTCAAAGTTATAACCGCAGGTAATGAAAAAAAAATGTTGTATTATTATTCTAATCTGGTATTGATTTTGCTGAAATAATTCTTAAATTAAAATACAATGGGGTACATTCCGAATAAACTTCAAAGGAAAACTTCCAAAGTTTTAGAGAGCTTTTAAAGGAGTTCGATGCGTGTGACAGTTGAGCAGTATTACTTACATTTTTCACTGCGGTATATATACATACATATAAAACGATCTATAATACTTCTTTTTTTAATAAATTATTAAAAATATTAAAATTCATAAGAAACTGTGACCGTTTCTCTCTTTTGATTGAATATTTGTTTTAATAACCTTTCTGTTTGTGGGATAATAGCTTCCTCGAACACATTCAAACTCATTAATCTTGAAAGTAAGCTATCCGTTTCCACAAAGGATACTTCATAGCGTTAGAATTAAATGTTCAATTATCTGACACGGTAGGGTTTTCTAACGCTTTATGGCTTTCGTGGAAAATCCATTTATTATGATTTTGTTCTTGCATCTAGAGCAGAAAGTTCAACTCTACAACATGAATATAAATCAGTTGGACGATTGGCACTTTGAAATTGTTCTTTTGCTAATTAAAAAAATGTCGAAAAAGTGCGACGGAATTTTATATTAATTTTATATAACAAAAATCTTGATATCGTTTCAGGAATTTCCAATTATTAATTTAGCAAATTAATGGGGGAGTATTCCAAAACAATGTTATATATTAATTTAATTAAATGTTTATTTGCTTCTTGGCTTATTAGATAAGCGAAAGGGAAATAAATTAAAACTGATGGTATCACATACGTTACATGTCAACTGAAACAACACCTAAGTTTGCATTCGTTAGGGGCTATCTGTGGTTAATAGGCTTAAGAGCTTTCAGGATATTTAAAAAGTCTTCGAGGTCTCCGGATATAAATCATCAAGAGCCAGGCCCTTATAAGAATTATGAACGCACGACACGACAGCTCGGGGGAATAAAAAATTTTAATTTGCGGCCGATCGCTCAGACAATTCCAGATGGAAATTAAGAAATTAATTTCGCATTTACATAATTGCTAAGTATTTGATGAGAATTTTTCTCGCACATTTTTTACAATAATAAAAATTCTAGGAAATATCAATTACATTTAAAACTTTAACAGTGTTTTTATTACTTTGAAATATAGATTTTTTAGATTATTCTCTGGAATATTTTGTATGAAACCATCACGATTATTCTATGCCATTTTTTTATTATAGTAGTTTAAATCGAATAAATTTAAATTATATAATTATACATATTTTTTTTAAATATTGTGATAATATTCAGTGTCCACAATGTAAATTAATCATATCATTTTTTTATTAAGGTAATATTTTATTTTAGAATACCATTTTTAAAATGATGATAAAAATTCGATGTTGTAAAAATAATATTTCATTATGTACAAACAGACGTTAATTTGAAACCCACATGGTTTACAAATATTATGAATTCATTTTATATCTCTAGATTTGTATTAACTGGCGTTTTATTTATTTTTAAATATGCTGTTGTAATTTAAAAAAATATTTTATAGACACTAATAAAATATTTCAAGCGTTGAAAAATGTGATAATAAAATTCGATATTTAAAAAAGCTAATATCATTCAGGGA
>JAGXCT010036479.1:0-22356 GCA_022495035.1 Philopotamus ludificatus | reverse complement strand
TTTTATTTTAACGAAATAACACTGTTTTTGCCTATGAGAGAACGAAGGAGCGCATTACTTATAATGATTTTTTTAAATAATAGGTGAGGTCTCCATGAGATCTTCAGGAGAATTTTTTATTTCGAGGTACTTTGCTTCCTAATTCCACGGAATAAGAGAATTTTTATCAGATATGATATTTTTTTAAAAAAAATAAATATTTCCTGTGTTTTTGAGGGGTTGATATAAATTTCCTATTTATTACACCACTTTTAAAGTTTGTTTAAGTATATTTGCAATGTTTTATATATGAGGTTGCGGCTTCTACTGCGGCTGATTATGGCAGTACTAAGGCGTAAAGCGCCAAGAGGATATTTTTTTTATTTTTTGGAATGGGAATATTAATTTTATATATATTTACATGAATATATTAAGGATTATTGAAAAATATAATTCGATTCTAAACTTCGATACGATTTAACTATAATAAACAGAGCTCTAGTGGCATAATTAATGGCGTAGGGTGCAGCCTTCCACATAATAAACCTTGTACGGGTTTAAACGCAAACAAGTGCACTTAAAAATCTGATACATATTAAAAGAAGTATTTAATCAAAATTTATAGCACGACTTGTTATTTGCAGAAAGTGTTGCGTGTTGTCCGACGTCGACAGCACAACACATTGAGCTGGCCGGCAACACCCCGACGAAAGATTACGGCGCTGCCGATCTGCACATAGTCAACGAACAGCAATTGTGCATTAGTGCAATGGAGAGGGAGGGGGTGGAGCCGCAGGGCCGGAATCAGTAGATCAAACAAACTTGAACGTGAGCGCAGTGGTACATCGCCGGAATGTTTACAATTTGATATACGACCCGGAGCAATGTGTCGGCAAACACATGCAAATGAATTGCCGAGCAAAAACCGGGAGCAACGGGATTGCGGCCCATTCATGATTTAATTTCAAGGGACGAGTTGCCAAAGTGCGGAATTTATTGCCAAAGACAAATTGTTAATTAGTATAAACGAGGTTGTGCGACGCATTTTACAATAAATTAAATATGGGTCGCATAAATCGATTAAAAAATAAACGATATACTATTTGCTGATATTCTGCTTATTCTATGCTCTAAATTTCGCTAGGATTAAAATTATAGTTTGAAAGGTCGAATCGTACTTACGTTCTTAAAGTTTGTTACGAAAACAAAGCACGTAATTTATAACGACAGACAGTGAACTGCAGGTCAAAAGTACTTACTTATATGCCAAAAATTTCGACGTGGACAAAGACGTTGAATTAATCATGTGTCTGCAAAAATATAAAAGTATAATTTGGAATATATAATGCTGCGGATCTAAATAATATTTGAGTAGGAAAATAATTGCGGTTTTGCTTATTGCATTTGAAACCCAATCGTTTTCAGTGTAAGTATAATTACACTTTGCGGTCTGTGTAATAATTACATTATCTTTGGTTAATAGTTTCGATTTAGACTATTTGATTGAAAATAGATAGGCAAATACGAGAAATTTTACACTGAGTGATAAAGCAGCTAAATTTGCCCTAAAACCTAAATAATAAATTTATTCAAACACGCGGTACTTGGTACATAGATAGCGTTTCAGTAAAAACAATAACAAAATATATTTTTCTAGGTTATAATCTAAACAAAAACCTAAATCATATCAAATGCAGAAGACTTGAAGACATTTTGGTGAAAGAAATATAATTTTAGCCGACTTAATTCAAGACGTTTTCCGTGTCGAGTAAAGGAATGGATGCTCGCAGAAAAATCGATCAAGTACTTGAGATGTGAATGTATAAGCGTTTCGGTTCACTGGATAGAGTTACTGATGCTACGGCAAAGTCGCAGATAAACAAGGTTTGAAAGCTTACAAAAACAATTATGTGAAGAAAGATCGTTCATTTAGTCATGTGATACCACATCCCGAAATATATAAATTTCTGTATTATATTATTAAAGAGAAGAATCGAGGAATATAAAAACCTATATTTCTTATATCCATGGATTGGAAGTATTATCATCTCTTCAGTTAAGATAACAATGAAAAAGAATTATTCAATAGCGTACAATACAATAATAAATTATTTATCACTCATAAGCAGGAATCTTGCAGATGAAGAAGCACGACAGAGCATAACAGTTAGACATTATTAATTCAACTGCTTTTGACATCTTAAAACAGCTGGGAAATTAAAAAAAAACATTTGATTTGACGTTTGCGCTCAATCACTCATCTGTAAAAAAATAATTTAGGTACTAAAAATAATCTGAAAAATTATTAAACAAAAATTATAACTACGATTTTTTAAATCCCGAAGAAATAGGTCAAGAATTGTGACATCTGCTAAATCAAGAGGTCTAATCTTGTTTCACAACAATGTTCAACCAAACGTTACACAATCGACCCTCTGAAAATTTGATGAATTGGAATATAAATAAATATTATCTCTATCATGAAACTCATCAGATATCTCACCTAGAAATTATTACTAATAATTTCAGCAATTTACAAGGGGAAAGTCATCAATATTTTAGCTTTAACCAAAAATTAAGGGCGAAATAAAGGGCTTCGAATCCTTATTTTGTTACGGTTATATATCAGTTCGATTCCGGATAAAATATCGGCTTTATTCTGTTTCGGTTCTTAGTACAGCTTTGAGAGATGATTTTTTTTAAATGTATTTACCGAAATAAACCAATATTTTTTTCATTTCAGTTCCGGATCTCCTGAAATAAATGATTAACATCGATGTTGAAGAGCAATTTTGCTGTATCTCGAAAAATTTAACTTTAAAGAAAAGAAAAACACTAAAAGTAGTAGAACAATTTATCGTACATATTGTGGAAAAATCCTAATAATTTGAATATGGTATTATTTTTTTTTGAGATACAGCAAGATTGTTTTCCATTGCTGATACAATTGAAATCACGCAATACTGATTGACTGAGTGAAAAATAAGAAAATAACTGCAATTATTTTCGTATCTACCTACCAATTTAATTATTTTTATAATGGTTGTTGTAAATGTATACATTTTCGATATGTTTCGCTTAGATAACGGACGGTAGAGGAGCCGGAATCGAGCTATAAATCTCAATGAGGTTGAGGAGTCGAAAATCAGCAAGGTGAACAGAACAGGACTGCGAAACCAGCCGCCCGCGAACCCCCCAGAGTCTATATATTTTATTGCATCACTACGAGCCGAACAAAAAAAAAATTGAAAACCCGACGGGAACAAGTGGGATCGATTATTTCTGCAATGCATTGAGAAATTTTTGGCAGGATCATAATTCGGTTTTGCATTAATTAACCGGTATATTGTGGTAATCTGACCATAAATATTCATATCATACGGGGATGGACGCAACAGGAATATAAATTAAAGCCGATATCGGATGCCGGCTATCATTAATGTTTGCAAATTTCCCAATCGATTTTAATCCGAAAAATACATTTAATTAATTTCATGTAGCGCTGTAATGTTGTTTTAAGCTGGGAGGAAGGATTGGGAATAGTTGCCACCCATTCTAGGCATGTACCTTTCCCTAATTGATTATCCTGGGTGATCTGACGTGGACCGATGTGTGGCACTATTTGCAATATCGCTCAATTTCGCATCGAGTGTATTGTATATATGCATACATGTGGATTTGTAATGTATAATGTGTGGGTTTCAAGCAAAATAGGATGAATACACATATGCTTAACTACATGGATAATTGTATTAATACCCAATATCGGATGAATCAGTATTGTAGCGATAGGACGTAGTGAATAGATCTGAAACGCATTGTCAATAAATATATATAATAAGAAAATCAGAGGATTAATTAAATAAGTTTTCTTTATAGCTATATATATTATATATATGAAATAAGAGGAAAATTCATCTTTTTAATTTGAGATTAAAATTTTAATTGAAATTTAAAGCGTAATACTTTAAAGATTACAATATACGCATCAAAGGAAAAACTAAGACATTTCAATAAATGACTGAGTTGCCGGCACAAAAGATAAAAAATTCAGCAGCTGGAATGCCTGAAGGAAGTTGTAATAAATTCATCCGCGCGGGAAACTCGAGGAAAATTAATGAACGCAATAAAGTGCAAGAAGCTTTACGGTACATTCGTGCTATAATAAAAACACCTAACTCATAAATAAACATTTGTCGCAACAATTACCGCGCGATTATTTAAAAAGGCAATCACGCGGAAAATGCGAAGGAAAAAAGGTGGAAAAACACGACGGGCATAAGTGTAATTTGTAACGCGTCATGTCGAGGGAAAACTTGTGATATTAACATCCAACGACACTGAATAATATATATGAATACGTGTATACAGGGTGTGCCGAGTGCAAAGCTTCGAGAAACTATTTCGCAATATTTTAGTGTGAGAGAGAGAGCAAAAGAAAAACGTCCGTGTAAACATCTTGGAAAATTGTACTCTACGTTTCCTGGATGTTTTCCTTGAAATTATTTAATCCGTGGGAGTATACAAGCTGTACACGTATAATATTAGCGTTGTAATTCAACCATATAATTAACGATGATCGACTATCTGAAATTGTCGCGAAATGTTCATTTTCATCGATTAAGCTATTTCCGTACGTAATCTCAGTAATTAACGCGTCGGCTTAAAATTAAGATAATATAAAAAAATATTTGACGTTACGATAGAATGTGACAACCGTTAATTAATATTTTCAACGTGGAGATAAAAAATAATCAATTCTGAATAAATATAATAATAAAACGTCTAAAAAATAAGCTAACGAACACGTTAAATGTAAACAGAAAACTGGGACAATCCCGAAATACGAGTAACGATTGTCAACAATCTATTTTTATTGTATCTATACGCTTTCATATATTTGCGTAAGAAAATTGTTCATAGAGTAAAACTAAATATTACTTTAATATCAATAATGTTACTTGGATTGTCGAAAAAAAATAAAATAAAATTTATATATCTCCCGTGTAAACCTAATAAATAACAAATGTTTTCTTATGTAAACTAAGCATCGATAATTCCGGTATGTCATTTTATAGCACAATACGACGGCCATCTTGATTTAAGGTTTAAGGTGACCAAGTTAAAGTATTTGAGCTTAATCTAGCCGAGCCAAGTTTTTGATTTTTTTCAAATAATTCTTTAATTATAAATATTACATGTCACAGAAAAATATCGTTTATTGTCCACATTTGCAAAATAAAAAATAAAAACGGCAATATTCGCTTCTGTTGCCACCGTGCAATGTTTTTTTTTCGCTCGCATCCGGTACGATGTGCCAAGTGCGAGTAAAACGTTTACTAGTGACACCTACTGCAAGAATTTGGGAGTCGGTCTAGTGGCGGTGTGTCCTCAGTCTGCAGCGGGACATCGTCGATTGCTTTGTCATTTACGCATCATATTGATTTGTAGAAAAATCCAAAATATCGACTAAATTATGAATAACTATTTTTATTCTTAAACTAGAAATGCTTGCGGTCTATTTTCAATTATAAATAGACCGCAAGACCTATTCGGACGATGCGGTTGTTTTCGAGCCGCCGTGACGGATCGATTAAGCTAGTTATATAGGAAAAGTAGCTTAAACGCATTTTCCGACATACAACATTAACTGATCAAGTATTGTTAAAACTGACCAAAAAATTAATTTAAACAAAGATTTACAGATATTAAATTATTAGATAATTGATTCTGAATTATTGCCAAAATTGAGTAAAGTTGGTCAGAATTTTCCTAACTAACTAATTAACCTATTAGGTTTCAAAATCCTCGAAATGGAAATAAGTCAGACTCGGAATTAGTGATATTTAAATTGGATCAATTTTGAAAATAATCACTGCGAACAAGATATCTCCCCGAGGTATGTAAAATAATAGCAGAGATGAAATGCCATCAAATGCCAAGAATAAAACATTTTTTCTTTGTTTTTTTTTTAAACTATGCTTTTCAATATAATCCTACCTTTCTATGAAAATTGATTTTAAAGTTTTTAACTTAAACCTTCTTTATTTAGTCCATGTCAGCCTTTGAGTTTGACAAGCATCATGATTTCTATAAAATTCTGTAAAGTATGTTTATTATATTAGGAAATTTTCAAGAAATCAAGGTCGATTTTAAGCAGTTGTAGCATTTTTAGTTCTTTTTTTTTAATAATTATTATCTAATTTTAGATATTCTATATATGAAAACTAATGCTGTTTAAATAATTATGTGTTGACATAAATAAAACAATAACTGCTGAATAATTAAAACAATAATATGAATATGTCTATAGAAATAAATCTGTTGATCTATAATGTAAGTTATGGTGTAAAATTTATTTTATGTTCGGTATAAAACAGTTTCCTAAATCGTCAGTTGGCAATCGGTCGTAAATGTTAGACCAATATTTTATCATGGCCCATAAAAAATCCTAGAGATTTAGACAAATCTATGTATTTGCTATATAGGCCAATATTTTATTGTATAAATTTGGATGTACAAATTTCAATGAATAAAATATAGACGTTTATAAATAATATATTTTTAAACTATAAACATTGTAGACATTTTAGTATTTTAATATTATAATCGGATTCAGTGCAAAATTTTGAAAGCCTGTCTTACGCACAATGGCCATTTATTGAAACCGCAAGCCTCTCACCTCACTCGTTCGAAATGTTCGTTAAAATAATTAGATGCGATTAAAATAGTTGATTGTCGGCCTAAGAATCCAATTATAGAAGCATAATTAATTTTGTCAATCACGAAAAATATTTTTATTTAAATAAAATCGCGTATTATTGTTAATTCAATATTGATATAATCAAATTAGGGGTTGTTCCATTACCGGAGGTATAATATCGGTGCAGGGTTGCCAACGTAAAATCACTTAACTAGTAGTTTTGAGAGGGGCAAAAACATAGGAAAGAGATTTTGCAGGCAGCAGACTGTTTCCGCAGGCTAATGGCAATAATTAGAATTCCAAACTGAGAAAATGTGCAAAACAAATTGGGGTATAAAATGGCATAGAAGCGTTGGTCGCTCGGGGTTTAATTATTTGCAAATAAATCACTGCAAAAGAACGATTTATTATTGTAAATTATCAACAAATTAGCTTTCGAAAATAATTTACATAAAATAATAACGAATTTTATATTATATATTATATGTGATTTGGTCCACGTCGCGTTTCCATTTCTTTGTCTAGAGGCAAGTTTTCATTTTCTCACCTTTCTCTGGAAAACACCATAAATTTCTCAGTCGGATTTCGCCATCATTTTTCATTCGTGTGATGTGACCCGCCTATTGATACTTCCACTGTTCTCACTCTCTCTCTCAGCTAATGTATCTTCTGCATACTCTATAGAAATCTCTGCCCTTTTCTTGTATTTCGTTAAAGAGACACGCGCCTAGAGTCGTTCAAAGAACGTTTATTAAGTACCTACTGCTAGTTTTATTTTGCGTATTAATCACTTTGGACTTTTACATTGCGTCTGAGAGATCTTATACATTTATTAAAAACATATTTTTCATTTGTATTTATTGCGAGATGTTTTTCGCTCTGGAAAATCGTCTTTAAATGATTATTTATGAAAAATGTATATAAAGTATAACATATTTTGCTTATTATCCAAAGATGAATGAATCAAGGGATATTTTTAATAAATGAGATTTAATGAAAATCGTGATATTTTTTTACGGATGTTTCCAATATTATTCGAGTAGTAGATGGATATTATAATAAAAAAAAATGTTTTAAAGAATAATTCTATACAGAGAGATCTATTCCGAATCTAAATCACGTTTATTCATCTAGGGTGATTTATTTTTTTCGAATCGATCCATAATTTTAGAGGCGCAAAGCTTTGAACAACTTGGTTGGTCTCACACTGACGCAGTCTTTCTCTCCGCAGAGCATTTCCTCGACATCTCGTATTTTACCAAGGCAGTTGTATTCTTGTAGATGTCTTTAGTGGAGATTTATGTAAGTTTTTCTACCCCATGAGTTTTACAAAACCATTCGTATTGAAATGAATTCGCGGATACACCGATCCCTCCCAGGTATATTTCAATTTGTAATTAATTTTATGAAGTTTTCAGTGATTTACAGCCGAGAAAAGTTTATTTGATAAATTGTGGTAACGACGATTTAGCGCACGTGCAATAAAACAATTAACAATTGTTAATATATTAATATTAATAATAAATATAATCGAAATTGAATCAGAAAAATGTAATATCTATGATTTATTGGCGCTCGAATGTTTTTCTTCATTCTCGAGTGATAAATTTTCTTTTGATAGGTCTTTCTTCACATTTCGTTTTTCACCTGCGCCAAAAATAGAATCCGAATTAGCGGCGAGAAGTTTTATGTTTCGCCCCGTAGATTATATGTCTCATTCAATTTGAAATATAATTGAGATAAAGAAAATTTCTTATGACGTTTATGAAGTATTTTTTAAAAAAAAGCAATCGAAGCATCATGTAGAAATAATATTATTTTAAACATCTCAAAACAGATAATCAATTTTAACAGATCTGTATATTGTAGGACTGTCATTAAAATATTATATTTCGGTGGAGAGTAATGCTGCATTGTTATATCATCGTCTACAAATTTAATTCCATCTTGAAACAACGAGAGTACAGTCTACGTTAACAAAACAAAAATATCTCGGTGAAAATAATGCATTTCATAATTTCACTTGCAGATTTACAACTGCATCCTTTTCATAATATCTAAATAATTTAATATAAATATACATTGGGTAAATTATTATATTTTTGTTTTTAACAATGAGATGCCAATAATATTTATCGGTGTTTGTATACGGACACGTTACCCGAGAGCAATGACAATGCACCTCTGGCACGGTGGCCACGGAAGAAGACCGCCTAATTGAAGCTTGGCAACAGACAAACACTGCGACGCTTTACACCGCCGCAATTCCAGAAGCTGGAACAATGGCCGGGTCGTTCAAAATTCTGCACATCCAGTTCATTCGCTGCAATTTCCAGTTTTTAGTGTGCCCGTCCAATTTATGGGAGACGGCACGATTATGGGCACGTGTCCCAGGGCACAGCAACTACGTGTTTACCAGCGGGAATAAGTAGCCCCAGTTTGTTTGACACGTTGGAACGTATCGGGTTCCGTACGGCGGCGACGTAACCCGATTTAACGGGAACCGGAGCCGGGCTCCGGTTCCGTTATGTTTGAATTGGGGGATTGCTTGCGGAATGAATCAGGATGTAATTTGCGGGGAATATACGAAATACCGGATTTGAATTTGCTTATCTCGTTTCTATTGAAATTTTGAAGATTTTTTTCGTGGGCAAATACAATTACGTACGGGATGTAATCGTATCCTGATTAAAGAATCTCTCTATAAACATTATATTAACCCATTTGCGCCTTAATTTTTAAAGAATTTCCCAAAATATTTTGCAAAAACATTTATATCAGGTTATAATGAAAAAATATCGTTTTTTAAGATTAAAGTTATATTAAGCCTATTGTAGTCATCAAGAAGTAAATCATTGATTTGTCAAAATATCGACAGATATAAGTATTAATTAATATGAATTATTATTAATACATTGCCTACTGGGTGAATCGTGGTCAAACATGCGCTGGGGCGGGGCGCATTTGCCGAAATTTGGTAAAACGTAAAAAAATTGTAACTCTTTTATCAATCAAGACATTGAGCCAATAATTTATTAGTTAATTATTATCCACAACAGCTGTTCTTATTGTTTCGAACGTTGAGGAACATCAAAAATAAAAGGGAATAATTACGATATAACACAAGTAAGAATTGATTCATCAGAAAAAAAACTTAATATCCCACTGATAAGAAAATATTTGAAAGAAACCAAATCGTTATAATAGATACAGCAGATCAAAAGCGCATAGTATCGGCTGACGAAAAAATAAAAAAAAAAACCGGTGTAATAAATAAATAAATTCCTAAATGGTGTTTATTTTGCAACAAATATTAATTTGTTTTGTAAAAGAGCCATAAAATATTTCGAATAAATGGCTTTATATGCACTTTGCTCAAAACCCCCTCAAAGTATATTTTTTTGTATTGCTACAGCTATCAAGTATCTAACCAAACAAAACGTTGTCAAAGTTACAGCCGATAAACGCGTAGTGTCGGCTAGCGTGTGATATGCGCGCCCCGGACATACGCAAAAATGCATATAACGTATAATCCTCGTCCCCCCGTAGGCAATGAGTTAACGTGAAAAATAAAAATAAATGTTAAAACATGGAAAAAAGATCAGTACTTTTTTTTGAGTTTTTACATAAAGCTCTTTTAATGGCATGAATCGATTGTAAGGTTTCTTTTTGCACGTCTTCAACGCTTGTAAAATATAAAAAAATAGGTTTTGAGGCCCTCAATATACCTCATAGCGTATTCTGTTATTGTAAATAAATGGACCAGGTTTACCTCTTCTTTTTCAGAGAGTTCTCTGTCGCAAAAGTTACTCTTATGTCTACTATATCGTCGATTCCTATAACTTCATTTGTCATCACATTAAATTTAAGATCCATATAATTTAGCAAGAGTTCATCATAAATTAGTTCTCAGTCATCAATGGCACTGTATTCTGTAATATATTCTATTTCATTTAAACTTACCAAAAATAATTGTTAATCAGTTGTAATGATGGGATAATAATGATTGCATCTAAAATATATACCTTGATTTTTTTAAGATCTTCAATAGCTGTAACATATTTTTGCGGGAATAATGCTTAAAAGCACAGATTTTTCTTAAGCTCAACCTTTGCAGTTCAATAATATATATATAGTTTGGAGCTAATTCAAAAAGCAATGCAATTTAAATGAAATAAAATTTTAAATATTTTACTTGTAAATTGTGGAAAAATAAAAACGTAAAATCGGGTATCTAAAGAAAATGAAACAAGACTGTAAAAATTGTAGGAAAATAAAGGGAAAACCTATATTCTGAGCACGTATAAAAGGGGTTCTACTGTAGTTGTTTCTATCAAAATGGTATCTAAAATTCATGAGAAATTTTTTTTTAAGATAATATATATTTAATTTAGAATTGAAATAAAACGACACTAATTATGTAAATATTTCATTAAAAACGTACACAGGTTTTTAACTTCAAATTAAACGTTTTACAAATCCCATTAAACCTTTTACATATCAAATTAAAACTTTTTCATTTCAAAATAAAAACCTTTTGTAATTTAAATTGAATAACGTTTAATTCGATTTATAAAAGATTTAATTTGGAGTGAAAAGGCTGTATTATATCTAAATAAAATAAAAGTTCATATAAAATGAATTAAACTTTATAAGACCACACTATTGTGTTTTTATTATTTTAATTCATGCCATATATTAAAAAATAGTGACAATAATAAACAATCACCATAGAGACCCAGCAATTCAAGAAAATGCTCTATTATTGAAAAAAAAACTGTAAAGGTATTAAATTTTAATTAATATTTATTATAACATAAAAAATATTTCGGGAGATATCAGACTGACCTATTTTGTAGAAAAGGCAGGTAGGGACTATACTTATGTATGTGGATACATATATGACGAGGGTGTCTGGATATTAACAAAAAGCAATATGAAATGTAAAGAATTCTCTAGCACGTAAAAAGGAACAGACGAAGACGCGTGGAGAATCGTCGAAAAACAATACCAATAAAATATTATTTGTGTGGAAAACTGTTCTAGGCCATATTTGCTCAATAATATTTATGTTGACGTGAATTCGTATCATAAAATAATATTTTCGAATGGGAAAAAATAATTGTCATAAGAACTTAATGCAACGCCTGATTTTTTATAATATTTCGTATGTTACAACCAAAATATAGAACTCATGTTTTGGACACGTCTTCACATAATGGGAAGCATTAAGCTAAAGATAAGTGGTATTAACTTTAATACTTCACAAAGGTGAAAAAAGGGCTCTTTTTTCCCCTTGAAAATGGCTAGAGGCAAAAATCAAGCATTATACCTTTTATTTTACTTTATAATATAGATTTTAACCTATATACATATAAATTAACATTAAAAATATAATTTACGTAGCATTCTGTATAAATCCAATATACTTAAAGTACGAAATACGAGTGAAAATAGTTTTATCGAATATTTATCTGAAAAATGTTGTACATATTTTATCTACGCTCAATACAAATGGTACTATAAATCTTGATTTACACATATTTTTTACATTTACATATTTATTTGCTAACAAATAATTTCATTGCACAAAAAAATATTTAAATAAAATGCTAATCCTGTGAGGTTTCAATCTTTTTTTAGGATACAGGAAGGAAGTCTGCTCCGAAGAAAACACACTCGGCTTGTTTAACATGTATAAAACTTCATATGTATTCGAATACATGGAATATAAAAAAGGGTTCACTAAATATATATGTGGGTCAGCTTATATTATGTTGTAAATCCAAACACGGGTGTTAATACAATGTTCGCGTTTGTTTCAGATGAATACGTCAAAAATTTAAATTTAATGTCTGCACTAATGGGGCTCGCAGAATTATTCCGAAAATTTGTAATAATACATAAAACACAAACGAAAGCCTTTGTTATTATAGTTGGGCGCTAGTTTTACCCTAATAAATTACATATGGCAAATATTGTTGAGCCATCGTAAATATTCGCCAACGCCGCCAACTATTTCCGATAGCCGAGTTATCATTTAATTGGTCCTCATATCCCTTCCGGTCTAATATATAAAATTAGCGATGAAACGTGAATATAATACTGATATACGCAGACTATTTTCAGTATGTCATTGAAGGTCAATTTTTATATCCAATGTACTTCAGTCTGAATTTTTAGACAAAGTATTTCTCTCAATATGCGAAACTATTGCAAAACTAAAAAGTGGACCGAGCAATATGTAAAAGATGCCGAAACTAAATGTGAAAAGTTTAAATACACGTCCAGTTAAAAAAAGTTTCGACCTGAAATTTTATGCCACTCGTGAAAAAAATAATAATATTAAAAAAAAATATAAGAAAATAAGTTTACGCCCAATTGTGTAGAAGAAAAATGTTTGGATAATAAAGATCGGAAATATAATCCCGTTTTAAACTTTCGCGTACGAGAAATATGATATTATTAAAAGAAATATTCTTTACGTATATTTTTCTTATTAAATCCTATTCAAAATCCTTTCATGCAATTATTCATAAAGTTGAGCATAATAAATTATCCTGTGATAAATTGTCTTTCAGTCATTTTTTTACGTAAACAATGCGATAATAAATTATAAAGATCATAAGTTATCTGACAGTATAAAAATAATCGTTAAAAAAATACATGCATTTTCTTATTGATATATTTTCGGAGATATTTGATAAAAATATTATATAATGAAAAGATGTCAAAGGATGCGAAAAAATCATCATTCTCAGCACACATACCTTGCCGTAAACGATTTTCTTCGATGGAGGAAAAAATCGAGAATCTTCGCGATTTCCACGAATTTTTTTTTCTTCTATTCGAATATTGTGTACATACACATTATGGCGGAAGAACAAATACGTGAACAACTTTCGTGTATTTCCAACGCTTTGTAAATATTGTATTACACGTCTATTTGGAGAACACTGTCGCGGTGTAAAAATAACAGATGGATGTAACGATATACTACAACTTATTCAACAGGAATATAAAATTGCATGTACAAATAGCCGATTATTGTCTGTAAACTTCATACATAAATCACAGTGTAAGATATATTTAGATAACGCTTATCATTGGCAATTTATTAGCGTTAACCTTGCAAGCCATAATACGTTCGATGCAGTGTGGAGCAAAGCTCCTTACACAGTCTTCACACATGCAGTGAAAATCCGCATTTATAAATCACCCGGATGTTGATTCATCAATTATTCTCAATAGTTTCTTAAATTTAATATATTATTTATACATTTTAATTATGGCAACTTAAGCTATGTACAGAACAAAATAATTATTCGACCCATGACCTAAATATTATATTAATAAACCCATGTTCGTATATGAGAACTATGCTAGGATTATACGTTAAGGGTTAATTCTGGCTTAATTTTTTTCCCCACGAATAATTACTATGCAAATCCAAGCGAAAGCTAAAACTTTTGACATGTAATATGCAAATATAAACAAATTTAATTATTATGAAGACAGATACGTCACCTGAGGGTTAGTTGTTGATTGCCGAATTCGGTAAACATATACTGTACGCATTATAAGTTAGAGACGGGGAAATTGCGTGTTTTTCCAGAGGTCCTTAATGGCTATACGCGATCCTTCCGCTTCTATTTCATTATGCTGTCAAATATACTTACGACCTTTTACGTTGACATGTTTGGAAAAAACAAGTATATATTTCACTCTAAGACTTATTTGCTGTTAGGTGTTTATTTGCCGGATAAATAAGAACATGATAGATTAATGATATGATTAAATGTATACGGCGAAAATAAATTCGCGGAAAAAATATCTTAATTTCATACATGTGACCTTAATTATAGCAGATTTCTCTGCGGCGAGAGTAACTTTTGCATTTGTTTTCAGGAATCGACCCCTAGGGATCGATCGCAAAAAGTTTCAGATGGATTCTAAGAACAAAAAACTAGGTAAACCTTGGATGAGGGCTCTAAGACCGTAGTAGGTCAATATTTTTCTTTGTCACAAAGCGAGGCGTATGCTCTAGATTTAAGATACTATTAAGCTATCAAAATACAAAAAAGGACACTTTTTCACAAAGTGAAAAAATAAAAATGAACGTGGATGTTTCATGTAGTATGAATACTGTTAGGCAATACCAGATAAATTCTTTAAAAAATGTAAAGTTGTAATTTTCATTTAAAAAATAATCTTTGAAGCAAAGTAATATTGAAATAGTTTAAAATTCAAATTAAATGCACATTGCCCTCGTATAACAAAGGTTTATACAGTACGATTTTGATATAACACATTTGATGTTTAGTGGATTTTTTTTTGTACAACTCGATTTATATAACACAATTTAAGACAAAAAGTGTATTATGTCGGCCGAAATAAAATCTTCCAAAAAATTTACAGAATTCGCCGAAATTATAGACCTCACAACCAATCTCGAAAATAAGTCGAACATATAGAATTGTTAGTGATAGCGTTGATGAATGAATTGATGAATGAATTTTCTCGATTGCTTAATAAAAGAATAAATGATGTTAACAAATTTCGATATTTTTTTTAAACGCAAAAATAACTTCAAACCTCGTATATAACACGGATTTGTATTATACGACGTTTTTGTGGAACCATATGACCGTGTTATACGAGGCCAAGGTGTATATGAGAATTAAGTGATAGGAACTTAGCCTAGTATATAAGGACATAGAATACAAACAAAAATGGCACAATTGTAATGCTACTTAAAATTTTAACATAATAATACAATATTAATATTTAAAAAAAACTTTGTTAAGCAATGCCGAGACTGGTCCCTTTTAGATTATCATTTATTTAGATCCATGAAACACTATTTAATTAGAAAAAAATAGCATTGAGGAATACTTTTTATCCAAATCGCCTCAATTATATTTAAAATGCATTACAAATTTATTTAAAAAATAATAAATTGAATAAATTACATATATATAATTTTATTCTTTTATTAAAAAAATGTAAATGTCTGAAAACCTAATATTTTAAAATAAAATCAATCCTATTTAATACAGTAATGAATATTAAAAAAATATATATTTATAAAGATTAATCCGAATAGAAATATTTTATCATAAAAAAATATTTATTTAAAATAAAATAAAATAAAGCATCCCTTTAAAACGAAATTCGAATTTATTTTAAGGTAAATGTCTACTATTTACGCCACGTCTTTATTTTCGTATTATAAAGAGGAAAGTGCTTTGGAAGGATTTTTTTTAATATAAGATGAAAAAAAATCTTAATAGATGTAATAAATTAAATTATGGTGACGAAGTGCCCCACTTAAAGACATCATAAACGTTTTTGATTACACCATTATAAGATTAACTTTTATATCTGGGCACAAATTAAATTTGGGTTTTAAACTGGTTAATGGCTTTCCTAAAGAGTAAGATTTAAAAGAAATGTATGACCGTATTGTTGAAAAAATAATCAAAAGAGTACCAGCGACGTAAAATATTAAGATAAATGCTGAAATCAGCACAGTTGACCGAAAATAATGAAAAAAATGATAAATTATCGACGATCCCCTCTGTTTCATCCCCTCTTTCTCCTGTGACAATATTTTAGTAGCGCGATTGCCTATTTATTTAAGTCCCATGTAATATCAACCGCCGCGACAGGGCCGCCCCATTCAACGGGTGCCCCGGGTCGTTTCAAGTCTCATAGCCTTCACCGAAAGACCATTCAGTCTGATTAAATGTCCCATTTGATGTCATCTCAGTTACAACATTGTTTCGATAACACCTTTTGTTGTCGGATCCGATCGAGTGCGGTGTTTTTGACAACGGCTGTAAACACACAATCTGCGAAAACCGAAAAAAATATGCGATAAACATTTCGGCAATCGTTTAGAAATTAGTTGTCATCTTGCGTGTAGTACAGTATAATATGTTTGATCTCGGTTGGAATCCAGAACTGTGAAACAAAGAGCATTCCGCGGAAGATCTGATATTACAGTTATAAGCCAAATAAGTCAAATTAATAAGTCAAATTTATAAGCCAAAATAATTTTGTGATAATTCTAGGAAATTCGTGTTAATTATTGTGAAATTCATTTTTACGAGCACAATAAAAAAATAAAATTTCATTATGTTTTCGACAAACTTTTCACGAAACATGAAGGTATAGATTTGCAAATATGTGAGAATCGAGTAACACAGTTTCTAATCATGAAATAAAATGATCACGTTCAACAAAATAAGCTAAATACTTTGCAGATGGCCAATTAATCTAAATCTTATGTTAAAAGTTTTTTTAACCAACTTTCGAGTAAAAAATTCGTTAATCCAACGTGTACATGCTGCAACAGTCATCCAGGATTTTTTATTGGCCTCCAATGAACCAGAAGATTCCCGATAATCATACCTTTTATTGCTGTGTTGAATAGCTCGATTAGTTAGTAAAGGTTTCAACACGCAATCTCTTGACGCATTGCTACAAAACAGGAATGCTAGTCTATCTTTAGATGCTTTGATCTAAGTTTAGCTAAAAAACAACATACGACAACAATATTCGAAGGATTATTTTTTATTATTTTATGCAAATTACATTAATTTTATATTCAAATAATATAAAAACAATTTCTTTATTCAAATTTACAAACAAGAATTTGAAATCATATTTAAAAATATTTTTAACAGATACGAGTGAGAATATTTTAATTTGCAACTTTCGCTTGCCTATCATTAAAGCAAACTGGCGAAATATTAATATTAAAATATAAATGAAAAGCTTTTATTAAAAATGCTATATAAATACTTCAAACAATCTGATTCATCGAAAAAATATATATTCAAGTAAAGCACAATAAAGAGCTCGACGAATGGATGCTATATGAACGAACGAAAATTAAAAATACCGTATTTTTAGATTTCGTGATCATATTGTAACTTGCTACGGAAAGTGGATCTTGTTCGATTACAAAATCAGTCTGAATAATTGTCAAATTCTAGTGAAACTATTTTAGCTGAAAATATTTGTTAAAAAATCGATTAAATGTACCAAAATTGCATCATCTGGCCAATCGAGAGGATCATATTTTGATTTAATTGCAAAAATTTAATGAATATCTTACAGCTTAAATTGCTTATACATGGAGGCGGTTTGATTAATGCTTTGCAGTATCCCTAAATATTTTAAAGAACATGGTTTTTAACCCTTTCAGTGCAGGGCGCATGACATGCATGCGCATACAAATCGTGTCCAGGGTGCGGCCGCATGTCGTACATGTGCGAGATTCTTTAAAACTTTAACTTGTCGTTACATGTAAACTAGACCGAGTTAAGTGATGGTGTTCGTTTTAAAAGTCAGCTAATAAACACAGCTATCAATAAATATACAACATATCACAAGAAATTTATAGGAGCCATGTAATATATAAATATGAATAGTAACGATTCAAATCCCGGGTGGTGTCTCATTCAAATCTCCGCAGTAGTATTGGTAAAGTATTTCGGCTCAGGGGTTGTTAAGGGTGTTCCACGTACATTATGTTCCACATACACGTGTACGGACGTAATCGTATAAGAAAATTGCATTTCGCATTCCCATTTTTTTCTCACTTAATCTCTGTTTGAGCAATTGATATTTTGTTCGATTTATTATTACACAAATAAAGCGAATTAAGTTTATTTTTTTAGTTGAGATGGAAGAACATATCCTAATCAACATGTTTGCATAAATCTCTTATAGGAAAATGGTCTAATATAGCGGTAAACGGTGAATACAAATTTACCTCGCCTAAATATAATTTGGTCCAAAACGGCGCCGCACTCAGATGCAGAATCGTGTTTAGACCTGCCGCATTGAAAGGGTTAACAAAGTATCTACTGCTAAAAATGTTAGATAAAAATAAAATTCGACTATAGTGAATAGTAATCGCGACGTTTTCACCGAAAATCAGATTCCCGTTATCCGAATACAAAATAATAGAAAATTAGACGATTAATTTCGAAGGCATTACTTTGACAACGTCGTCAACCACCTTTGGGGTATAAATTGATTGACACCGGAACAATTGACGAGGGGCGTCGGTCGACGACGCCCCACACCGCGCAGGTAAGCGAGCCGACGACGCTGGCTGTGACGTAAGGTAAGCCTTCCCGTATTTCATCCCGGCAATAGTGGCTTGAACCGTTTTCTGCGGTAATGTCATTACTAGCCGGGGTATATAGGGGGCCATAACCGGTCGCGACATACGCCAGATGAAAGCGATCCTTCTTCGAATATCGGGAAAACGTTCCACAGACGCTAGTGGCCCAGCAGGGATTTTCCCCATGTAGCTTCTATCGTATGTACGTCAGGTTCCCGCTTAGCATACTTACGCACGACTACCTAATCACTTATCGCTAATTAATCAAATCGGCAGTTAATTAACCTGGCATGCGAGCACGGGACTTGTAATACGGAATAATTACGACAGGGTTAGCAATTTTTGAAAATACCATGTTATAATAACGTATCGAGTGTTTTGATCATGTTGAGATTTCCGGTCCTTGACCAAGTTTTCTAATATAACAGAAGCCACGAATTCAGACGGTAATTGTATTAATTTGAGCGTTTAAAAACACGAGCTTAATTATTGTATTTTAATAAAGTTCTGTCCCTAATTACGGCGACAAGTTTAAGCGCAAAATTTTTAACTCGATTTAGAGATAAGACCGCGATCCTTATATTTATACAATTAAGAGTCGCCCTCTTTAAATAAGCCCAGAATTTTCACTACGTCATTTACTGTCCCGAAAAATGTACGGAATAAAATTCAAGAGCGTTGAAGTTTACAACGCGCTCTGATTTATGTCTTTAATTTTTTATTTTTTTAATTAACCAACTTCCAAATCCGGCTCGTTTGCTGCTCGAAGGTAAATAATATTTTCTTTAATTTGAACCCTCGGAAAAGTTCCACCAAAGATGGCGTACCATTTCTGTTTACCCTCGTATTTACATGTACACCGGCTGGCCGATATCAAAAAGTTTATCCGTTACCTTTTTTTTATCTTAAAAAAAAGTTTGCTCAGTAGTTGTTGCGCGCTTCCAAATTCGAGAAACATGCTAATCAATCTTTATAATTTAGCGCGTTGATAAAGTCGGGGTTTCGCAGATGGTGATTTATGCGATGAGGCTCGGATAATCAATGCAAATCCGCCGGTTTTGTCACGATAATAAATCAGCGGTGTCATTCGAGTTTTTTTTTAAGTATTTAACATTTAAGAGATTTGGATTATCTCATATATATTTTAGATTAATGTTCTATGGATTGTAATTATATCCCATAAAGTTGAATAATTTAAAAAAATATATTAAAAATTGCCAAACATTTTAGTATTTTGAAAGATGATATATATTATACATGGAGTAAAATGCTCCCTAGCAATGCTATGTTCATAATGCGTTAAAGGTATCGAAAAAAGCTATATTATTATCTACGGTAAGTGAAAATCATTGAACTTTTTTTCTCTACAGTATTTTAGTTTGATTTTTATAACACAACTTTTATTACCAGAAGAAAATGTCTTAGCCAGAGGGAGCTCGCAAGATACATGATATTATTTATCGATTAAGGCTTAGACGCCACCATCGCAACAAAACTATGGTCGAAATTTATGGGACAGTTCTTGTATATAAATACTTTTCATAATATTTATTAATAAAATTAATTTATACCTGATTTACTGCCAAATTTGATTTCTAAGTTTTAACAGGATTTGATTATTTTTCGACATTGCGTTATTTTTATAAAACTAATTCTAAAAAAAATGTCATTAGCTTGTAGGTATTTACATATCATAGCTTTTAGGTATTTATGATCAGTTAAGATTGTCAAGTTAGCCTCTACTGAGCGCAGATTGTACTGGGATGGGTGTCCATTCCAAAGAATTATGAGTAACGCTGGTCAATAGAGGGGTGGGGTGGAGGCTGACGACCTTCATTTCACAAATAATGAATTAACAAAAATAAAAGCTGAAAAACGAGCAGTAGCACTCCTCAGTATAAAAAATTACTGCGATGCAGAAGACAATGGGAAAGCACTGCACTATATATTCCTAAAAGTGAAAACCATGTCCATGGTCCTCCATAGGGAGAATCGTGCACATGGTCACGTTCCTCAGAAATGAAGAAGAGTGGATTAATAGTTCATACATATAAAAAAATAGTAATTATAATTAAACGCTTCACGACTTAAAACAAATTCTAAATTAAAAGAATTAGATTTAAATAAGACATAAAAAAAACATTGTTTGCAAATTTGAAAAAAACTATTGTTTTAAAATGTATTAGATCAGTAATGGTGAACCTATGACCAGCTGGTTAGACACTGATCTACATAGGTTTTTTAACCTTTTCCACTCCGCGGGCGAGATTTTTTTAGCAAATAACTTGAATAAAGTTTTTTTTATTTAATTTAAAAATAAATGATGTCACTTTTTGAATCGGATATCAAATCAAACCCTTCTTATTCATTTTTCCAATAATATCTCTTTTAATAAACTTGTAAAAAAAATATAATGAGAGTAATTCATAGATTCGACAGAGTGAAAAGGATTATAAGACCCACGCGTTGATTTTTATAACGGTTTGTCGATTGTTTAACCTAGCCGTGCCGATTGGGTCTATTTGGGACCCCAAGTTTTTGATTATTCTCGAATAACTTTTATAATAATAATCCTATATGTCACAATTTTTTTGCATTTATCTAAAAAAGTCTAAAGAATAAATATTAAAAAAATCATTGATCTTTATTGTCATTGACCATTGCGATTTTTTTCTTGCTCGCATTCGGTACGATGTGCCGATTACAATTGACACGTTCTCAGTCTGCAGCGGCGATGTCCCACCAAGTGTGTTTGTATCATTTACGTGTCATACTGATTAGTTAAAAAATCCAAAATATTGACCAAATTACAAAGCATGGTACGAATAACTACTTTTATACTTAGAATAATCCATTTTTTTTAGAGTCAAGATGTTGCTGAAGAATTTATCAATATCTTGATATATGTTTTTGTATGAGCTATTGAGTTTATGATAATTTAATGTCCTTGTTAAATCATTTAACTATAATTGGTTAGCTATCACTGGCGTAGGAAAATGTAATAAGTTATTTACAGATCCAAACAAAAATACAACGATAAGGGAGTTTAATGAATTTCAAATATTAGAAAAAAGAAAACAGACTACAGTAGATATGATAATAAATCGTTATAATAATATGTAATTTTAGATCCTAAATCTTTAATAGCTTATTTTCGTAAAAGTACCTACAAATAATTATTAAATGATTTGATAAATAATATTGTTTATTTATTAATAAAATTAGCTTTTATGACAAACATTTTCGTGTCGTATTAAAGACAAACGAAAATCAGTCGTGAAATGATAGATTTTTTAATTCTTAAAGTTAATATAAAAAAAAATCAACACGATGCATAATTTTTTAATCATATTGCGAATAAACCTGGAATAAAGAAATCAACATGAAAATCAAAATCAAAGAAAAATCATTCGATTTATTATTTTTTATTCAAATTTATTATAATTAAGTCGCTATATGAATTATTCAATTTTTTTTAAATTAAACGACATTTCCACAACGTGAAAAAAAATTGACATTGCAATATTTATTA
>JAGXCT010036478.1:33209-70828 GCA_022495035.1 Philopotamus ludificatus | reverse complement strand
TTATTTTTCATTCTCTTTCAATTTTTATTATATCATTAATTATATAGAATACACAAGTTAATTGTTTATATTTATTTTCAGACATTGAAGCTCAAATAAAGGAAATTCAGTCAAAAAAGAAGGAAATCGAAAGCACTAATCCAGATAAAGGTGTAGGTCTGGGTGAGAGTGGATATTATGACCGCGATATATACGATGGCTCCGTAAAAGGAAAGTCTAGATATGAGGGCTATGTGACTTCCATTGCTGCTAATGACGAAGTGGAAGATGAAGAATATGAGGCTGTTCCATTTAACCAAACTAAAAGACCAGGATACACAGCACCCGCAGCACTTCTCAATGATGTTGCACAAGTAAATATTAATTTTATTTCATTTTAGTAGTCAGTATTCTGCTCGGCACAATCCAATTATCCATAAGATTAAATCGACTAGAAAATCTCGTTAATTATATCTATCATTGATTTATTTTTCAGAGTGAAAAAGATTATGATCCGTTTGCTGATAGAAGACGTCCTACAATTGCAGAAAGGGAAGATGAATATCGTCAGAAAAGGAGACGGATGATAATATCTCCAGAACGATTGGATCCTTTCGCAGAAGGTTTGTTCAAAATTATTTCATATATTTACTCTTAATACATAATTAAATAAATCAAAGCATATTTTAACATTAATTTATCCTCAATATCGATGAATTTGCTGCCAATGTCATAAGAAATTTAATTTACTTATATCGCAATGTTAAAAAATGGCTTGATATTTTAAAAATGTTTATGTAAGTTGGGGTATGTGAATGAATGTAGTATTTTTGGAAGGAAGATGTTTGGGAATACAAATTTATTGAATCCTATTATTGGTGATAAAAATTAAATACAATTTTTAATATGATACATATATAGAGTAAATTATTAATATTAGGGACCCTTTAAATGTGTCTATATGACCCTTTAATGTGTATTTAAATATTTTTCAGCAGTCCTTCGTGGTTGGGTAAAATTCTCACCCTATTCCAGGACTATGAGGTGTTTATATGTAAAATATAAGATTGCCGGATGATTTTTATAGTTTCGTTGTATTTGTTTTTAATCCTACTAAAGAAATGTGAAGTCGTTAAATGATTCTCTTATATTTTTATTAGTTCTCTTTTATTTTGTTTAAGAATTATAAATGATTATTATCTCAACCTAAGTAACTTTTAATGTTATATTCCCATTTGAATGTATGTGTGAAAAGAACAAAAAATATTAATTGCCCCAGCTTTTTTCTAGGGTCCGCTCTTGTGATCTGTCAATTGTGTATATGGGAGCTAATATACACATTTTTGGAGTGGATGCAGTGACTAATGTACGTATGATAATGTGGGATAAAGCAGAAACATTATGAAATATCCTAATTTTCACAATTGAACAAAATACAATTATTTTAAAAATCGTTTTTCTATACAACCAATAAAGTATTTTACGGCAATATTAATCCGAGTTATAAATATATAGTCAATGCCGAATAACTAATTTTATTGTTATATTGAATTGTATGATTTATTTTTGAAATAATTATATTCCTGCTAATTTTAGGAAAGGAAACTATATGATACATGTTGTTTGTAATAAATATTTCTAAAAATATGTTAAATATATATGTCATCGAATTATTGTCGTTGCCAAAAGGATTAATGAAATAAAATGTTTATTGTTTTCAATAGTTTAGTTAATAAATAAATGAAGTAAAAAATAGTCCAAGTACTTTTAATTTAATTCTTTTATTATAAAATGACAGCATCAGTCATATAATTCTTTTTTTATATAGGGATACTTTATTATTAAATTATAAAAAAGTGCATTTATGTTTATATATATTTAAATGCAATTTTTTGGAAAAATATATAGTTTCATTGTCAAATTTGTAATATAACAATCCAATTTTTTTTTTAAAATCTCAATCAACTTATACATCCATGTTGACAATATGCATATGTTGTCTGTGATAATGTATATGTACATTTAGATGTTATTTTATGTGCTTAATATTTTTGATCAATGTTGACTGTATGTCAGTGAACATCGTTTTAATTGAAAATATCTTTTTCAGGGGGAAAAACACCAGATTTTGGGTCTAGGACTTATACAGAGATTATGAAAGAACAACTTCTCAAAGGCGAAGAGACTGAGGTAATAATTTAAATTGTTTTGTTATTAACATTTTAACTACCGCAGCTATTCATAACACTTGTTAGTGCAAGCCTGACAATTATAGAATTGTGGCTGGCCTAAGAGCCTGACATGGTTCTTTTAACATTCTCCTACCTTTCTATCAACTTTTGTTTGATGCAAAAAGTGCCTTAGGGAAGTTTTTACCTGCTCTATTGCATCAATTTTTTTACAGTGACCTGAATAACTGATAATCGGAACGAGCAAAATTTGTAGAATAGGTGCGTGCTTAATTGCATCCCAATTTCATTAATTTGGCTTATGTTGATTATCATCAAATGTGGTCGTTCGTTGTTTTGATGAAACACTACCCCTTTTCGGTTTACTAATTCTGGACTATATTTTTCAAAGGTGTTGTTTAATTTTATTTATTTACGATTGATTGACTACGATGGATAGATGGTATAACAGAAAGATTTCAAAGCGTCAATAACATTCAATGAAGATTCGATATTATTTCGATGGGATTCTGATTTATATTATTTGTTTTTTTTATAATTATTTATTCAACGAAGAATAGATTAAAATTAAATTAATTAATTCTAACGCGACAAACAATCTACATACATAAATAATTTTATGAAACATGAGGAGGTAATCGGTCTCTTCCACTTACATACTAACAACTACACTACTGTGACAAACACATTAGTGCAATTGTGAGGTTGGACTTCGATGGCCCAGTAGTTAGAATCTCAACCTGCGTAATCTCGTTACAGAATCGGTTTCATTCTGTTAAGTATAGTTGTCTACAGTCAAGGCTTTTCTACCAATGTGAAGTTAGTGCGCATGACTCCTGCTGCAGAGTTCAGAAACGCACCTTAAGAGTTTGAAATACAAAATACCCTTGCAATCCCACCAAACACAGAGTATTATTTTTTCATGAATCTTGGTCTTCCAAGTTGTTAACTCTCCTGGTATATCCCAATATTTTTTCCGGGGTTGTACTTTAGTCTCGCACTCTAAGCAACACATGTTGAACTACAGTCCTATAAATTAACAAATTGACAAAAACTTTTGCATCAACCCAAAAGTAATATTTTTTTCCAAAAGAAATAACAAATTTGTCTGTTCCAAGTCGTAATCAATAGTACATCTTTTATTTATAATAATTTAAAATATATTAACCATACCGAAGTAATAGTACCATCACATTTTTGTCAAATGAATTTAAGTTTTAGATGACTATGGCAACACTTGGGTGCTATTTTTCGATCATATTCTGTGTTTTAATCCAATTGTACATTTCCTTGATATCGACTCTAGGTATGGTTTCTTTCCATTTTCATCGAAAAAAATATCCTCCGTCATTTCAGCTTCATATTCTTTATGAAACCATTATAGTGTTATTTTGTGAGTTGATGAATACAGAGGTTCCACTTTACTTGCCAACCTTTTTTACGAAAACTATATCAAAAAGCGGTATGGAATTTACCAAAAATTTTTTTATTTTTATTTATATCATTTCATCATTCATCATCATCTGCCAGCCACGAAACACTCATTCACTGAGCATATGGGCCTTCCCAGACTCTAGAATGGTAGTCGAGGCCAAAGGAACTTGAGTCACACACGGGATGTGAGAACTCCCCTTCCGTGTCCATACAGCGGAGACTTAAACCGTCTCAGTATGCAGTCTTATGTAAAAAGTTTGCCTCTCTTGGCCATTGCTGGCATTGGATGTGTATCTTCTACCCCGTTGGTATTGGATTTTACCCTCCTTATTGTGTCCAGGCAAGTAATATTCATTTTCCTCTTTAGGTGTTATCTGCTTATAATGAGTCACAAATGACAAGTCACAACTGATTATTAATGTTAACATTGTTGTACAATAACAATCCTTTCATCATGAGAAAGACCTCAAAGAGCAAAGAAAGATTTTTTTAAAAACTTTTATCGGTCTACAGATTGGGGTTTTCTACTGCTATACTGTTTCTTCTATTATATAGATGTTTTCTTCTAAAGAAGAATGCTTTTTTTTATTTTTTTCAATAATTAATAAATAATATTAAAATTATTTGTGTATAGTTGAGAAAAAAAATATTGGAAAAAGTCAAAGATGGCACTCTTCGTCCAGTGGCTTCGAGCAATGGAGAAAATAAGTCTTCAAGTGCCGCAACAGGAAAAAAGCGCGGCCGCTGGGATCAAACCGTAGAAGAACATTTTGTTCCAGCAAAAAAGCAAGTTACTGCTACTACACCAACATCGTGGGAAAATGCTGACGTATATATTTTTATCTATTTTTTTTTTATATTTCATTGGTTTATTTGTTTGTATTAATTTGATATTATTTTAGCGCACCGTTGACCAGAGATGGGATGAGACACCAGGCCACGGTCGTGGTGGTGAGACTCCGGGTGCCACTCCTGGCCAGAGCACACGCATTTGGGATGCAACTCCAGGTCACGCAACACCAGGGCGTGAAACTCCTGCACAACCCCCCAGTCGTAGAAATAGATGGGATGAAACCCCTAAAACTGAAAGAGGTAAGTAATAATATGGTTAAATATATTTGATTTTACACCGTTACTTATTAAAAAATTATATATTGATAGAAACTCCTGGACATAACAGCGGTTGGGCAGAGACTCCTCGTACGGATCGTGGGGGAGACCTTATACAAGAAACACCAACTCCCGGTGCATCTAAGAGGCGGTCTCGTTGGGACGAAACTCCGTCTGCGGGTGCTCTAACTCCATCTGCGACTCCATCGCAGGCTACTCCTTCGCATGTTACACCCTCACATGCAACACCGTCTCATGTTACTCCCGGACACACTCCTTCTCATGGAACTCCAACACCTCATCATACGCCAATTTTTACTCCCGGAGGTGTAAGTGATATAAATGATACAATTAAATATTTATCCATGAATATAAAATGAATGACTGGCTTTCCATTTTCAGTCCACACCTATCGGTATTAAAGCTATGGGGTTAGCAACTCCTACTCCTGGACATCTGGCCGCTATGACGCCAGAACAGTTGCAAACTTACAGATGGGAAAAAGAAATAGACGAACGTAACCGTCCATATACTGATGATGAATTGGAAGCCATGTTTCCTGCTGGATACAAAATACTACCTCCACCTGCCGGTAAGTTTTACTGATTTTCTAAACGATTATATATCTTTAAAACGATGTGACGGTTATGAAGCAATTTAATAAACTTTTCAGGTTATGTACCTATTCGTACGCCTGCCAGAAAATTAACAGCGACTCCCACCCCGGGCACAGCCAGTGGTACTCCATTGGGTTTTTTCTTACAACAAGAAGAACCAGGAGCGGCATCACGATTGTTAGACGCACAACCTAAACAGTCAAATCTACCTTTTATGAAACCGGAGGATGCTCAATATTTTGATAAGTTGCTGGTTGATGTCGATGAGGATAGCCTCCCGCCCGAAGAACAAAAAGAAAGAAAAATCATGAAGCTTTTATTAAAAATAAAGGTATTAACGCACAAGCATCAAATCTATTTCATAATTAATTTTAATATAATTGATTTTTAATAGAGATTACTGGAAAATGTATTTATATCTGATTTTAGAATGGAACACCGCCGATGTGTAAAGCTGCATTGCGTTACATCACAGATAAAGCACGTGAATTTGGTGCTGGGCCACTTTTTAATCAAATTCTGCCACTTCTGATGAGTCCCACATTAGAAGATCAAGAAAGACATTTGTTAGTAAAAGTTATTGACAGAATATTGTATAAACTTGACGATTTGGTCCGTCCTTATGTACATAAGGTAAGATATATTTTTTGCATTTCATTCAATTGTATTAATATTAGGTGGTTATCCGGAAATATGTATTAATTGCTAATATAAAATATAACTTTAAACATCGCAGACCTTGAGGTTGTTTCAATGTTTTAAGAGTTTATCACACATATTTATCATAATGGCGATATTTAACATCAAATATATCTACATAGTTGACCAAATGGTTGAGGAAAGTAATAGCTCGATACCAGAGAGTTTCCGCGAGTACCTGTCCCCACATTTTCGCGGAAGAAAAAGCACACGCGAACAAGCTTTTTGTTAGTGAGGTGGCACCCATAAGGCCAAATCGCACACTACAAGGGGGTTATGTACTGCGCCAACCAACAGCTTAAAGTGCTTTGCAAAGTAGATCTACCTTCTTTTCCTAAGCGTTAGATACCCCAAGCAGCCCTGTACCCATGCTCTGGGATTTTAACTAGGGTAGAATTCAAACTCCCTCATGTAAAGATTTTTTATAATGCCTACAATTGCAAAATAGTGTGAAAATTAAATTTTAAGTGACGTAATGTGTTTCTGGGATTGTCTGACAAATATATCACAAAACACATGAGAAGTTGATGAACAAAACACAACTGAAGATCCAAAACCTAACAATCCGAATAATTATTTTTGTTTTTTATTACAGATTTTGGTCGTTATTGAACCTTTGTTGATTGATGAGGATTATTATGCTCGTGTAGAAGGTCGAGAAATCATAAGTAATTTGGCTAAGGCAGCGGGCTTAGCAACAATGATATCGACCATGAGACCCGATATTGATAATATTGATGAGTATGTGCGAAACACTACAGCCAGAGCATTCGCTGTCGTGGCATCGGCGTTAGGTAAAGTGTTTTAAGAATTCTACTAATTTAGCAACGTATTTTTAATTAATTATTTTTTTGTGTATTTAAGGTATTCCATCTCTATTGCCTTTCTTGAAAGCCGTATGCCGCTCCAAGAAATCATGGCAAGCTAGACATACCGGTATTAAAATCGTACAACAGATTGCTATCCTGATGGGTTGCGCTATCTTGCCACATCTCAAACCATTGGTGGAAATTATCGAACACGGTTTGTTCAAATTTAATTATTTTAATTAATCATTTAATTAAAATTACGTTTGATGTTGTATATGATTAATTATTATGTTTAGGTTTGATTGACGAGCAACAAAAAGTGAGAACAATCACTGCTCTTGCCAGTGCAGCTCTAGCCGAAGCTGCTACTCCATATGGTATTGAATCGTTCGATTCAGTTCTGAAACCATTGTGGAAAGGTATTCGTACACACAGAGGAAAAGGTCTCGCCGCTTTTCTTAAAGCTATCGGTTATTTGATCCCGCTTATGGATGCCGAATACGCGAATTATTACACAAGAGAAGTCATGCTCATTTTAATTCGAGAGTTTCAGTCTCCGGATGAGGAAATGAAAAAAATCGTTTTGAAGGTTTGTATAAAAATATATTCACCTATTATTTTTTTGTTGATAAAAATTCATTCATATTTAATTTTAAGGTTGTAAAACAATGTTGCGGTACTGATGGTGTGGAATCACAATATATTATGGATAAAATTCTACCACATTTCTTCAAACACTTTTGGAATCATCGCATGGCACTCGACCGTAGAAACTATCGCCAATTAGTCGATACTACAGTGGAAATAGCCAACAAGGTTCGTTTTTGCAATATTTTAAAATTATATAATCTGAGAGTGGTCATAATTTATTTTTATCGTTAAAGGTCGGAGCATCGGAAATTATAAACCGCGTAGTGGATGATTTGAAGGACGAAAATGAACAATATAGAAAAATGGTGATGGAATCTATCGAGAAAATCATGGGAAATTTAGGAGCCGCAGATATTGACTCCAGACTCGAAGAACAGCTTATTGACGGAATTTTATATGCTTTCCAAGAACAGACCACAGAGGTTAGTAATGATGAAATTTATAAGGTTACTATTATGAGATTGATATGGATTAATGTAATTTTTTTTATAGGATGTTGTAATGTTGAATGGCTTCGGAACAATAGTAAATCAACTAGGAAAAAGGGTCAAACCTTATTTGCCTCAGATATGTGGTACCATTTTGTGGCGTTTGAATAATAAATCCGCCAAAGTCCGTCAACAAGCCGCCGATCTTATTGCAAGAATTGCCGTCGTGATGAAAACTTGTCAAGAGGTATATCAAATAATAAATTATTTAAATTATTTTCCTTATTATATTCAATCATTTACTTTGTTTTTAGGAAAAATTGATGGGCCATCTCGGTGTAGTTTTATACGAATATCTCGGTGAAGAGTATCCTGAGGTATTGGGCTCAATTTTGGGTGCGTTAAAAGCCATAGTAAATGTTATCGGAATGACGAAAATGACACCGCCCATTAAAGATTTACTCCCTCGTCTCACACCAATATTGAAGAATAGGTAAGTGGTTATTTAAATCGTAAACGACTTATATTTTATTGGTCTAATTAAATTATTTTTATTTTCTAGGCATGAAAAAGTGCAAGAGAATTGTATCGATTTAGTCGGACGCATTGCCGATCGTGGTCCCGAATATGTATCTGCCCGTGAATGGATGCGTATTTGCTTTGAGTTGCTCGAACTTCTCAAAGCTCACCGGAAAGCTATCAGGCGTGCTACTGTAAATACATTCGGTTATATCGCAAAGGCTATCGGCCCACATGACGTTTTGGCAACACTCCTTAATAATTTGAAAGTACAAGAGAGACAAAACAGGTACAATATCATTCAAATACGAGGTTTGATCTCATTATGCCAAATTTTTATTATGTTTTCCACGAATACAAATTGTCGAGCACACCAAAACTTTTAAAAACCTTTTTGGCAGCAAACATCCAACATTGGTCAACCAGGTGTACCAACGCAACAAAAAGAACACGACAATTAAAGGTTTTATACTTCAAATTCAGCTCTTTGCATTTCAAATGAAACCTTTTGCAAATCAAATTCAACCTTTAAGAAAATTCAGTTAAACAATTAAATATTTTTCAATAAATATACATATACATAGTCATATATCATTCGAGAGTTTGGTAAGGTCCATGCCCTCAGCGAGTGAGAGCCTTGTGACTGGCAAATGATGATGATGATGATATCATAATCAGTGTCTCTGTTAATGCATTAACACTTTCGTGGCCGTGATGTATATGTTGCATCATCACGAGTTTGACCATTGCCAGCCGCATGATGTCACATATGGATCATGATCGCGAATTGACAGTTGTCACCCCAGGATGACACAATAAAATTCGCATTTTTTTTTTATCAAACCTTATAAATTTTATATTTATATATTGCGAATAAAATGTTTTTGTATTTCCTTATAGGGTTTGTACCACTGTGGCAATAGCTATAGTCGCTGAAACATGTTCTCCATTTACCGTATTGCCAGCTTTAATGAATGAGTATAGAGTTCCCGAATTGAACGTTCAAAACGGGGTGTTGAAGTCATTATCATTTTTGTTTGAATATATCGGTGAAATGGGTAAAGATTATATATATGCAGTCAGTCCACTCCTCGAAGATGCTCTCATGGATAGGTAATTTATTTTATAAATTTCAGTTTGCAAATTACTTTATGTAATTATTATATTATTTGTATCATATTTTAATATATATATATATATATGTAGGGATCTCGTTCATCGACAAACAGCATGTGCCGCAATAAAACACATGGCATTGGGAGTATACGGATTTGGTTGCGAGGATGCTTTAATTCACCTTCTGAATCATGTGTGGCCAAATATATTTGAAACATCTCCCCATCTCGTGCAAGCTTTCATGGATGCTATCGAAGGTCTTCGTGTTGCACTCGGCCCTATAAAAATACTACAATATGCTCTGCAGGTATAATAAATTTTAAAAAAATACTAAGTATTACTTTCTGTGTTTTAAATATTTAATTCAAATTTTAATATAATTTTTTTAGGGTCTCTTCCATCCCGCTCGAAAAGTTAGAGATGTCTATTGGAAAATTTACAATTCCCTTTACATTGGCGGACAAGATGCATTAGTAGCAGGCTATCCGAGAATACAAAATGATCTTAACAATCATTTTGCTAGATATGAATTAGATTATATGATTTAACGTGTATTATTATATTTTACCAAATACTGCAAAAATATGAATAAATGTAAAGAAGTGTTTTCTTATTTATTTGCATATTTTTCATTATTATTAATCAGGTTATTCAACATTAAAATTATATTACTTGTAAATAAATATCTCTTAAGGAATCGTTTACAGTTTTATTGAAAAGTTCAATCACAGTGGAACCTTGATTCAGCGTTTTTAACACATTCAATGCTGAATAAAATACATTGTAATTGTAACCACGTTACTTTTGACTATAGATGTCAATGCAACAGCACAAATTTCTTTCCGTAAGATCATTTGGAATCCATATGTCGAGCTTTGAGATTTTAGACCTAGGCGTTTCAAATGATCATGAACGGTCCAATTCTATCAATTTAATCTCTCAGCAATCTCACGAGTTGTTGACAACATCAAAATTTCTAGATCGAAATCGGATCGCAAACCAGTTTTGGCACTGGCGTTACATCTTCATATACATACATCTTCTCGATACACATCGGATAATTATTTTTTTTGCTTGAACAGCATTTTTACTTTTTACATTACCCTATCACGTACGTGCAGTCGCTCCACGCAATCTAAGGCTAGCTGTTGGACGAATCGGAAACTTTGTGAAAAAATTCGTAGTATTTATTGTTTTCATTATTATTGAAATGTAAGATTCTCATTTTCAATAAAATCCATCCCGGGGCATACATATATTGGGCAAAATCTGGATGATTGAAATGAAATGTGTTTTCCAGTAACTTATTTAGCTTTATAGTCCCTGTAAGAAATCAATGATCTAACCACAAGTTTCCTTAGTAAGTTCTTTGTATCGTGTGATTCGACTATTTTTCAATTTCGAATGTATGATATCTACCTTCCACCACATATAAATTAGACTGGCTGATAGATCATAAGAATTTTCATCAATCAAATAAATTAGCTGATTGATATATTTTCCGCAATCAACCTATAGACGCAGTTTACCTATAAATGAAATTTGTTGTCGTTGAACTGCCAAATTTGACCAAGTTCATAAGTTGATCATATTAGAGGATGTAGAGGTCGTCACTATTATTTTCTGTATCTCACATTCACTGTCAATTTCGTACTCACTTTCTATCCGATTTTGCTGTAATTATTTTTAATATCATCCTCTCTAGTTCGTTTCAGTCCACTCATTTTAAGGGAAGTTCCAGCAATTTGCTATCCATTGTCAAGTCATAAATCCATTGATAAGTATGTTGATGGTACGTCCCTACTAGTAGTACCACATGAAAAAATTATTAGCTGAAACTGAGCAAATGATTGGTTTGGAGTCGAACCAATCGTTTGCTTTTTATATATTTTACTCCACTCTACAACTGACTTGCGATCTCATTCTTAGCAATAATTTAATTAATGCTCATAATGATAATCATAGTAATTTCTCATAAAAAATCATATTATGAAAAATAATTTCCCCTCTTGGCGCACCCTAAACTTCCGGCACCTGTGTGCGCCTCACAATTTGGCGATATGGACGGAACGCCCGTGTTCGTGAGAATTGTAGGAGAAATAGCATCTGATGATATGAATCCCTAAAGGGCAGGAATTTGGTTTTTGAGATCTTTATCATCATTCAATGAAAATTATCACAAAGCATAAATTACTTTGCAATCCATTTTTTAAAAATGTCAAGGTATTGAGTCGAGTGTTGTCGCGTGCCGGTATTAGACGTGGTGGCGATGGCGGTTGGGCACAATCGTAGTTTCGTAGATTCTACGGAGCTATGAGGAGCCAGGTTATCCAGCCACCTCCGGTGATCGGTAGGTTGCAGGAGGTGGTGCCCGAACCATCAGATCCGAATTAAATAATGGTCTGTCTCTAACCTGCTTGATAATTATTGTTGCTAATCCAAGGTGACAGTTGGCTGGTGACCTGACTCGTATTCGAAGAGTCTAGATAACCTGGAGAACGTCCGTCCACGGTCATGACATCATGACTGAGACGGAGGTGTTCTCCAGGTGGCCAAGACCCGCCTCAGGGTTATATGGCCACGTAAGTAAGTAAGTAATAAACAGTTTGTTTTAACCCTTTCCACTCTCACCACTTTTAGTCGAATCTATGAGTTACTCTCATATATTTTTTTACAAATTTATTAAAAGAGATATTCATTAAAATGAATAAAAAGCATCTATAGGGTTTGGTCTGATATCCGATTCAATAAAAGACTTATTTTTTTAAATAAAATAAAACCTGGTTCTAATTGTTTGAAAAAACGTTTGGGCCAATATGTCTGGCGGTGTGGAAAAGGATAATAGGGTGTATATATAAAAAAAAATTACAAACAACATTTATTTACTATAAACCATTTGACATACAAAAGATAAATCTAAATCCCTAGCTGTTGGTATCTTTTTAAGACGATCAGTGTCTCTTGTGAAATTATCCTGGCTATGAAGAAACATTAAGCACTTTTCTTTTATTTTACAATCACAAGTATTATCAATAGGTTCCGTTCGCTCAGGTTTATTTTTAATCGAGAAATTATCTTTTATTGTATCCATACTGTATATGTTTGGAGTCATTGCGTAATTGAAACAAGGGTATATGAAAAATGCAAACAGTGACAGTGCTAAGAGTAATTGAACAGGTAAAGCAACTGCCCAGTATTTCTGTGGAAAGTAATATATGTTCAAATAGTTCAGCCACTTATCAGGTATGATTGCCCATGATATGTACGCGATGAAAAACGTTCTGGATCCCAAATACAAAACAAAACCATAGACTGATCGTGCAAAAGTCGGGGCTGGAGTGTGTTCAGGCATTCTAATACATGTAACTTTCAGAAGTAGGTGGACCAAATTTATCAATTGTTTCTATTATGAGTAGTAGATGATCCAAGGTAGACGTAACACTGACTCTGAGATTCTTAAGATCATCCGATTTGACATTTCTGAAAAAAATAATAATTCTTATAGCCGATTCGGTAAATATAAAAATGCGAATATATTTACACTCTTCCTTATAATCCAAATTTGAATAAAAATTACAATTTGGAACAAACGTAGATACTTACATATGTAATTTATTGTCATCAACTAATACATCTTTGGTTACTTTACTCCTTTTGGGTTCTGAATCCACTCTCAATACTTCATATGCAATTTCTGCTATTCTCTTAGAGGGAAAATCAATTATGGATGATCTGAAATAAAAAAAATCATAAAATACTTCTATTATTAATATTTTTAATTAAAATATACTTTATCTCAAAAGTGGCTCCCTATTTTGATTTATTTCTATTTTTTGTTTATTATTTTGATGCCCTTAGTTTTCATATCAATATTAACACGTTGCGGTCTGGGGGACTCGAAAACGCGTCCTCGAGGGGCCAACGTAGAAGTACGAGGGGCGCGTTTTCGAGTCTTCGTTGGTGCGGAGTGTTTACGGAGTGTTATTACACTACACGGATTTACGGACCACACTTTGAGAAGTTTTGAACTATTATTTTTTTTTACATAGAGATAACATTTCTGAACACAACAAAAAAAATTATTGACGTAACTTAAATGGTATCAGAGTTACATCGATTAAACTGAAGTACTTAACTTTTGCTATTTTTTTTGCGAAATCGCCCGCTCCAACGCAAAACTCGGCGCGGAACCCAGCGGACCGGAACGTGTTAAATTTCATTAAAGTCGTATCGAAAAAGAGCATTTAACCGGCTTATTAAAACATCTTGTGTGTTTTTAACCCTAATAACCACATTTTTTAAGTTTCATTTGTAGTAACCATGTTCATTTTTTATGTATTATTGTTCTAAAGGCTATTTAAATGTATTTATTCAGTAAAGCTATATTATATATATAAAACAAACTCTAATTACATTTCATATCCAGACATGTCAGCGGGCAACTGTCACATTGATAAATAAAATGTTGCCATATCACAGAGACTAACGAAATTAATTATTACCATATACAAACCCCTCTGAAAATTTTCATTCATATTCATCAATTATAAAATGAGTAGCTGAGTGCGGTAATCTATGTTTGTATAATTATTCAAATCAAATAAATAATAAATAAATATATCTAATGCACTAAGTGCAGATAAAGAAAATTCGTGATACGATAAATAATCGACACTAAATTACGACGACATTATATATATAATATTTTCGGCTTATGTGAAGCGATTTGGGTTCATTGATTTATGCATCTTGATTGATAGCACAGGGTTTCTCAAATCAGGTTATATTAATTCATAACAACGTCCACGTTTTCTAAGAACATAACGTGCAAGAATATACCTAAATATAATAAGAATAAGATGCGGATTTTCTCTCAAAAGAGCTTTATTTAATTTGATTTTGTCCCCAGCGTTGGCTGGCATATTTTTTTAAATTCGACAACCCAGACTATATGGATCTTGCATTACTTTCCATTTAAACAATGAAAGGACCAATATTAAAGGCATATATAATTTTGGACCTTCTTTTCCAAATTTAAAAACATTATTATGTAGCTCATAGTAGCCCTTTATGCAACTGTTCTTTGTTAGGAACAACTGATCTACCTTGAAAATAAAAGTAATACTTAAGAATAATCATATGAAAAATGATGTCTCATCAATATCATTATAGGCGCAGTAGCCCTAATGTAGAACTCTGGCCTCATCCAACGCCCTTCTCCATATTATCCGGTCTACCACTACGTCGCTCCATATTCCTGTAAATTTCAATGGCGCAGTGTCCTCTGTACACAGTCCAGCCACCTCACCATGGTCTTCTTTTTTACATCTGGGGACAGGGAGACTTATAAACCATAAACCTTTTCGGTGGCTGGCTGTCCCGCATCCTTGACAAGGTACTGGCCCACCAGAGTCTGGTCACTGACGACAGCTGTGACTGGTATATCCTTGTAGTCATTACAACTTGTTGCTTCGGATACACCATTCCCCGTCGTCGAATAGGGCTCCAAATATTCTCTGTGCTCGTTTAAATATGAAAACCTCTCCAAATTGATTGTACGAACATATTATTGTTATAACAAATATAAGTAGATAAACCTATTTGTAGCAGTCATTCCATCTTTAAAAGTTCTCCAGTCTCGCTAATAAATATGTTGACGTTATAAAATCGTAGAGATTTACCAATATTAAATAACTAACATAATACTTTTAGAAACCCCTCTCCATAAAATTTTCATATTTTGAGATTTTTATTGTTTCATAATCTTAAGTATGCGTAGATATTTTGGAAATTTTGTTTCTTTCTAAATGTTTAGTTTTTAGCTTTTTTAGATTTTAGCGCAAAAAAATATTGACTAACCGTGTCTTAAAATTTTATTTTGGTTATATTCAAATTTGATATATTGTTGGAAATCTATATTTAAATTTTTATCAAAATCGGTAGATTGGTTTTAAAGTTATGCTCAATTTACGAAATCGCTTGTTTTAGTACATTTTTTAGGAAATTGACCCCGCATTATGAGTGGCATCTGCCGAAAACAAGGTTTTTTTATTTTCTATTATGAATAGATATTTCGTATATATATACTGCCTTCTACTCCTGGAATTTAAATATTATTTAAATATTATAAGCGTATATATTATATAATGGTTTTTTTTTAAGTAGAGTTACTTATAGCCGAGGACGCCAATGTAGCGTTCACCTTAATTTGTCACACTACTTTTGAAAGTTGTTTACGTAATTATGCAACATTTTATTCAAGATTGGAGCTTCTACTGCCGCTGATTATGGCAGTGTCATCACCGTATAACGCCAAGAAAGATTTTATTTTATTTTTTGGAATCGGAATATTAGATATAACTCTGACTGAAATAACACTCTAATAATAACATATGCTACTGATGTGATTTACCTTATGAAAAATAACACACATTTCTCAATTAACTCTTTTAATTATATTGATGGATAATAGAATATTTACAAGTTGACAGGATTGATATAAAAATTAAAAGTCATTTAAATTTAATCAATAGTCTTTTACTGTGTGATATATTTCAAAACAGGGTACCAAACATAATGGAATGTTACACTGTTTACACATATATCGTGTTTCTCTTCGTTTCCGCTCACCTATCGTAGTTCTGCTGCAAACATGACATTTTCGAGATACCCTCGTGCCGGCAGAAGTTGAAGGAATAGTACCGGTGAAATGTCGATCCGTGAGACGAGATGGTAATTCGACCACCGTAGTTTTTTTTTTACACAGTTTAGGTTGTTTATGCAACTGTAGTAATTGCTTGATAACTTCCGTTTGAAAATCTCCAATCGACGATTTCCCAGAACACTCTTGATAGATTTTATAAGCGTTAAATAAACAGAGATCTATGAGGTGAAAGAAAATCTTCTTATACCATTTAATGCATTTTTTCACCGAATCCATGGATGGTAAGGTCATATCGCTTCGGTCTAATTTTCCCACTACTCTTTCGTAATCTACGACGCATGCCGGTTTCAAAATATCCTTTTTTGTGATGGGATGCAATTTGCCGGCTTTACAAAAGTTGTTTGAGTGCATCGTAGACATGATGGTGATATTTTTGTGTCCCGCCCACTTGATAGCCATCAAAACATTTGTATGAAAAACTATACATTTATTTTTCATCAATTCTGTTTTGAATTCTGCCAAATCTATTTTGCTGTTTTGAACGATTCCGCACACATTAGTCTTCCGTTCGTGCAACAATTCAAATAATTTTGGACTGCTGTACTCTTTATCTAAGTATAAGTTATACCCATTATCCAAGTATGGTGTAATCAAAGACATCACTACATGTTCTGGGTTGTCCAAATTCGTAGCAGATTTTATTTCAGCGCGCGTGCTAGGATAAATGTCGAAATCGAGAATATATCCTGTCCTGCAGTCGCATACAACATAAAGTTTGATATCTAAAAACTTTGTTTTAAGTGGCATAATTTGAGAAACTAATAAATGGCCTTTAAAAAATTCGAGGCTTTCATATACACAAATATCTCTATATGGATAAAAATTATCTTTGAATGATTTGCGTAGTTCGTCAATAACGTTTCTAATTTTAAATAAGGGATCGTCTGTATTAGGAGATTCATTGTCGGCAAAGTGCAGCATTCGCATAAGGAGTTGAAATCGGTTTCTTGATATCACATCGGAATATATGGGCGAATAGAATAGAGGATCAGTTGACCAATGTTCATACAGACTGTTACGCGAATTCCGGCCCATCAACATACAGATGGCAATGAACAGGTAAATTTCGTCAACGGAAGTGTCGAACCACCTTCCGATCCTACCCGTAACTTTGGCTAGGTTGTTAATCTCATATAAGTAGTGACGGTTGGTCTCAGCTACAACCTGCTCGACTAAGAGGGGCGTAAGGAAGAGCTTAAAGAGAGCGGCTTCATTTAGAGAGGGGGCTGCCCGCGGGCCGGGCGGCGGTGCAGTGAGGAGGTGAACTTGCGGCTGAAAAGTGCCGTTTGCCGCACGCCAAGCAAGGCCCGCCGTAAGCGCCTCATCTTCTCCATCAACCGTTACCGACACGAACTCAGGCCGTGCCGACATTAATGTCACGACTGTCAAATTTACCTGGTATTGCCAGCTACAAATTGTTTGAAATCTATTTGCATGGTGCTGCCATGTCTTCCAATTCCATTTTACCAATTTTATGGCTAGTAGGCAACATGCATATTAATTCGATAATTAATTTTAACCGCGACTGAGCTATGTTAGAAATTGGATAAGTAGGTGTCCGACGTAAACTATGTTGAACGTAGAAGTTGAACGATGTTAAACGACGACGAAACCAATTCATAGAATTCTTTATAACAATGGCCAGGGTATATAACAGTGGGGACGTTGGAATTAATTAATTTAAGAATCTTTATATGGGTGAATGGCCCTGTGGCATCTTTCTGTTATACTACCCATTCATCGTACACAAATAAATAAATAACTATTTGCATTAATAAAATGTTTATGCAAAAATATAGCTAAAAAAAAGATAAAAGAATTAAGAACATTTTATTTTTTTAACCGATCCGTCACGGCGGCTCGAAACCAATTACGGACAATTAAGGTCAATAATTATTTATAAAAGTTTGGGATATGTAGGATTTATATTAAAAGAGTTATTCGGGAAAAATCAAAACTTTGGGTGCCAAATAGTTCTGCGGGTCCCCATCGGCACGGCTAGGTTAATGTATATAATCGAAAATTTTAAATAATTTGTTATTGTTCTTTTTCATAAAATTAAATCAAATCGCTTTTTAGAAAAATAAAGAATACATTTCTTACAAAATATTATCAAATCCACTTAAATTTGTTTGCTAGTTTAAAAAATTACCCAATGTCTTTTTATGGTTAAGAGGATGATAAAGTTGTTCCACTGCCTGCAAGTTTACAAAACCTACATTTCCTCCAACCAGGAAACCATTTTGTAGTAAAAGCACACAATGTATAACGGGCTGTAATTTAAATGGGATCTTAAATACTTTATTGCACAATATAAAGAATCGTAAGAGAAACGAAAAGGGCATCATAGCATTTAATAACAAAGTAGTAACATTGTAGTTTTCATTTCTATTATACCACGTAAAAACAGAATTAGGTGTATGTGGAATTTTCTCCTATCCAACAATCTCAACAAATATTTATTATTATTTTAAATTGGTATGTGCAGTATTAACACATAGAGGTCTGGGCGCAAATATATGTGCGTCTCAAAAACTTTACACAGGAGTCCGGGCACACAGATATGTGCGTTTCGCTGAACCTGTGTAAAGTTTTTGAGATGCACATATATGTGCGCCCGAACCTCTGTGTGTTAACTCAAGAATTAGTAATTTATGACATTCCAATTGTTGTCAGTTACCTATGGATTTAGCAATTATTTACTCTACTGTAATCTACTGAAAAAAATGCATAACTATGGTTTCTGAGCTATTAATAATAAACACTTTTTGCACTGCAGTGCAACTGACAAGGGAAAAAATCTGCAATAAACATTTACCGATATGAGATAGATTAAAGAAAAAAACAGTTGAATAATAAGTTTTTTTTATTACATTTTGTATGACAAATATTGATTGACACAAATTAAACTATGAGTATTTTAAATTTTGAAATCTTCTAATTATTATCTGAAAGAAAAAGAATGTTATTATATTAATTTCACACAAATATATAAATAAATATTATTGTGCATGAAAATATATGCGAACCTACCAACATCATTTCCGTCACTATTTTCTGCTTCTGCTTGAGAAGTTCGATCGATTTTTAGCCACCCTGCTTCGGCCTTAAAAAAAATTATATTATATACGTTTAAATATTATATTAAATTATAACTATTAACTATTTATTTTTTCAACAAAAAATAGTTTTATACAAAAAAGGACATAACATGCCATTAATTATTCAAAAACTATATTAATTTATCGTGTATATTTACTATATAATACCTCTGTAGGTGTTTGCTCATCCATGTCGACTATATCAGGAAGCGATGTATCAAACCCAGAAGGTACGGAAAAATTGTTCATATCGTCCGTGTGCCGCGATTGATCCGCCTCAGCTAAATCTCCATTACATATATCGACGTTATTAATTAGATCGATTTTCAACTCTGATGAACTGTGCAGCGAGCAAACGCCGGGACTCTTTACGTCAATGGAACACGAGGGCGAATTTGATACAGGGCGAGTGCAAAGATTGCCAGAATCGCCTACACCGCATGCATTTTCTGCAGATTCATTATTAAATTTATCTTCGTCAATTTTACTTTCACACGCAACACTCCCAATGATATCATTGTTCTTCGACTGTTTCTCTTTTTTATTTAAAATTATCCTCGATAATATAATCACCAGATCGTTACTAATATCCATTAATTTACATCCAGAGTATCTTTTAAGATTATCGAAAAGATATTTATCCAGTTGATTTTGATCAATACAACTCTTAACGATGGAGAATACTAAATTCCTCAGAGATTTGAATAAATCGTCATTGAAAATATCAGAATTATGAATAGTAATAAATTTAAGGATGTCGTTGTCGACGTCCAGTGTAAATATTCCGACGTCAGAATTTTCGATTATTTCCGTCTCTTCTGACGTAGACGTTACTACGTTGTTTTTGTGGCTTTGCACCATATCGATACTAGATAAGTATCCTGTAACCAATTCGTGTATGGATTGCAAGGTTTTTTGTCTCAATGTATCCGAGCTTATTTGTTGCAAATCACGAAATAGTTGTATCAAGAAATGCGGCCGAGATTCATTGGCATTGATCAATGCAAATACTTCTGCGTATATATTATCTCGTAATAAATCGAAGAGCTTGGTAGCAGATTTTTGTCCGACATTCGAGTTAGTAGAATGCGGATTCGGGTTCGCTTGATTGGATTGATCTAGCGTAGAATGCACATTTTTATCAGGAACACATTCTAACGAATGATTGGCACAATTTTTAGCTGGTAATTTCGTAGACGATTTTTTTTTCAGAGCTCCATTAGAACGAGGTTTGTTACAATTTGTCATCGAGTTTATACCAGATGGATGGACAATTTGGTTAACAGTATTGTTTTCTTCGGGATTGATTGTGGCGTCCGAGGTATTGTGATTTGGTCTCGGATCGAGGTTTTGATTAATATTTAGAACGTCTGGTGGCGCATTCAACGTACTCTCGTTAGGTAAATTCCTTCTACCTCTAACGTTCCCATTGGAATAATTTATTTGCATATTAGGATTATTATTTAAATGATTAAAAGCGGCATTTCCTAATTGGTTATTTATATTTTGTTTGGGAGTTGTCACGGACAAGAGAGCAGGCGGCATTCCAGATGGTCCAGAATGAAAAGAATTGTGTGATCTCTCCGATAAAGGTAGTGGACTATGTGTTTGTAACGAAGACTCTGAATTTATTTTGTTATTTCCGGATAAAAGATTTTGTCTTGAATAGCTACAAAAGAATACAATTTATAAATAATATAATTATTTATTAGTCTTGCAAACAAACTACACATATTTATAATAAAATAACGCATATCGTTAATTGACATGTAATGCTATGAATAAATAAACGTAAATTTAAAACTATTAAATGAGGGTGTTGGCTAACTATTAATGGGAGGCATTGGGCGCTAACTAACGATATGATACAGCATATTTGAATAAAAGTGAAATTACAAATAAGTTACATCATTTTTAAATTTATATATCGCATACTTATTCCGTAACTTCAAAACAAATCCCTCTTCATTGTGATATTTTATTTACGTGATTAATGGACAGACTTTATTGTCAGATTGCAAATACAGTGGATCCCCAATTTAGTTCTTGTTTTTATTTTACCCCGTTGGGACTTATGTTAAAGTTAATGGAAAAATATGATAAATCATATGAGAAACATTTATTGTTTTCCCACATTCTTAAATTTTTTTCAAAGGGTTCTTAAAATAATGATGAATCAAGGCTCCCCTATAAATCAAAACTAAACACATAGATTTTTTAATTACAAATAGGATTTGGTATTGATAAAACAATAAATATATAAGTTAAATAAAAATAGTTCACTCATCAATAATTCCAACATTATTCAAACATCACGAAATGCTCTGAATCTGTGTGGAGATTTTCAAATACATATTTTAATATAATTATAATTTCAGCAGATTAATAAACAAACCATTTAGAATTCATTATTATTTCTCACCGACTAATTATTTGCCTCCACTTTTACTGAACATGTATTGGGAGTAAAAAGCAGATTCCGACATGAAAACATTTACTAGAATATTTTTTCTGCCAATGTGGTTGATAATTTTATTAACTCATTGCCTTTGGGGGTCGTAGATTCCATGTCAAAAGTGTTTATGTTCGGTCGATTGATCGGTTGTAACTTTTACTTTTTGTTTTTTTAAAAGAAAAATTGTTTCATACTTGATAGTCGTAGCAATACATACCTACATACATAGGTGGCCGACTAACCCTAAGGCGGGTCTTTGCCACCTGGAGGACACTATGCGATCTCCAGCAGAGACACATTCGTCCCAACCCTGATGCCAGGACTGTGACGGTCGTCCACCAGGATATCCAGGCTCTTCAAATACGGGTCAGGTCTATTGCCTGATTATTATTGTAACAATAATAATCAGGCGAGGTTATGTGCAAATTCGAATTTAATTTACGGTCTGATCGGTTGCTACGGGCACCTCCTGTAGCACACACGTCACCGAACTGGCCTGGATAGCGGCCTGACTTTCATAGCCCTGTAGAACCTACGAAACCATGATTGTGCCAGCCGCCAGCGCCACCCTGTCCAATACTGACACGCGACAATACTCGACTCAATACTCAAAATACTCAAACTTTTGTAGCAATATAGGAATGTTCAAGTTCAACTAATTAAATTTTCTGCTCAATGTCTTGATTAACAATTTTTTTTTGTAAAAAAAGACGTTTCACCAAATTTCGGCCCCGCCTCAGAGCATGTTTGACCGCGATTCGCCCCCTAGGCAATGTGTTAATTGAATAATCGTAAAATATCATAAAAATTATGTATTATTAAATCTCCACGTTTGTAGATTTTAAGCAATGCTTATAATTAAATCAGCCGATGCATTTCTTGAAACTCGCCCCTTAATTTCTGGAACCAAATTATTACACTATCGATATATAAGATTTAATAAAGAGTAAAATATGTTCCAATTAGGATTTACATTTTTCAAAAAATCCATTGTTGAACTCGGAAACTACCCATGACAATGCAATACTACAATTATAACATTTTTAGTGTCAAATTATTTATAAAACTCATTTGTGACAAAAATTCAATATATAGTATTGCTTTTCACGAGTAATATATCATCGGTCAGCATTTGATAACAACATAAAATAAATAATGCTCTTATAGAGATTTTATTTAGACTTGGTGGCAAGCTGACCGGCGATATATGTAGTAAATATATGTATTATTAAATAATTACCTTCGAAAATTATCCCAATAATTGTTTGCTCTATTACCGGGTGGGACTTGATTATTCAGAGCTGTATTTTGCCCCTCGAGAGTTTGATTAGACCCATGCATATTGATAAGATTCATATTATTGTGAATCGGTTGGGAAATAGGCTGATGGTTGAGAATATTTGGATGGAGATGCATGGATGGTGACACATTATTAAATATCATGTTGTTCTGATTCTCCATAGGTAGATTATTGGGAGTGATAGTAGCCATATTAACGTGACTATTTATTTGATCGTTTAAATAAGGAGTCGGATAAAAATTTAATGGCACATTACTATTAGTATTGTCCATCGGATAGGGAGGAACGGATGGGGGCTTCTTTGCCGAAGAGATTCTATCACAATGTGAATTCTGTCTGTTAATGTAAATTAATGGAGATTCATTGGTTAGGACATTATCGGGCTGATTGACAGGCAATTGAGCAGAGATATTCCATTGATGCAGTTGTGACCTCGATAATGCAGAATTTCCCTGATCATTAGGATTATTTATAGGAGGAGTAGAATGGGATCTCGGAGTATTGACATTTAACGCTTGATACTTTTCCTCCAACTGAAATATAACATTAAAAATTAGGATTTGCTTTATTTCTACGTATGTAATCATTTTATGAATAATATCTTACGTTATTAATGACGCTTTGAAGTGTAGAAATCTCTCTGTGTTGCGATAAAATGTTCTGAACGCATTGGTTATTCGCCCAAGAGTTGGCAGCTAATTGCTGTTGTTGTGCAGCCAACTGTTGTTGCTGTAGGGCAAGTTGCTGCTGTTGCATAACCATCCACCATGAACCGGATAATTGTTCGTTCATATTACCACCGTTCCATACATTTCCATAACCATAAGGCAACATAACGGGCCCGGGATGATTCGGAATCAAAAAATTTGCATTACCCAGAGTTTGTGGCATACTGTTCAATGTGGATGGTGATGTTTGACTAGGTCGCCTATCTTGCAGCAACGATTGACATAAATTACTCGTCATTTCTAATTGCTGCTGTAACTGAAATAATTATTCAATACATCATTTTAGATTTTCAGTGATATACACGTGGACAATTTTTTTGGCAACGTATTACTGATGGTATAAATATAAGGGGTACCCAACGAAAATGCTGTGTTTTAACGTAGCCATGCCGATGGGGTCTATTTAGGTCCCTAAGTGTTTAAATTTTGGCAAATAACTCTTTTAATATAAATCCTACATGTCACAAACTTTTTGTGTTTGTCTAAAAAAAGTCTAAAGAATAAATATAAATAATTATTGACTGAATTGCAAAAAAAATAAAAACAACAATATTGTTTTCCTATGGCACGGGTGCTATGATTTTTATCACTTCGTACCGGATATGAGCGAGAAAAAACATCGCGCATGTGCAAGTGGGCGCAAAAAAAAAACGGTCAAACAGGTCCTTTTCTCCGAATCTCGCCGAAAAGGCTTATGGTTAACAAGCCTTCCTGTCCCCGGAGGAAAAGAAGACCAAGATTAAGGTGGTTGGACTGTGTACAAAGGGACACTGCATCATTGAAACTTACTGGACGATGGAGCGACGTACTAAATAAAATGGAGAAGAGTGTTGTATGAGTCCAAAGCTCTACAATAGGACTGTTCTGCTTATGGAGAACAGCCTTGTGGAGATCTCATACAAATAAAATTACTCGGCGTAAATTATTGGTATACAAATGGAATATAATTATTCGTCCATTTTTGCTTCATCGGATTACCATTTATTTTGATCAATTCAGCACTGTTCATCTGAGTTTTTTTTTTAAATATTGATGAAGGAAAAAACAGGTCTTGATGTCTATTTTTCATCCGAATCAAAACATTTGTATGCAAATGGCATATTAAATTTCTAGAAAGATGGAAGAAAGTTGTTGTTGTCGAGCGAGAATATATAATTAATTGATATATGAATACATATATTTTTTTTAAGTTCACTTTTTATTTAAAAATACGTAATTTTCGTCTGATACCCCTATTATATTGGATTCAAAAAAGTATAGTATGTATACCTGATTCGCTTTATTATGCCACCACATAGTAATCTGAGATTCTAAATGAGGATTGTACCAACGCTGAGATTCGTGATCAAGATTTTCACTGTCTGCGACTTTAAAACAAAGTTTATTATACTTATTTTTGCAATATTTCATGCTTATTAATAATTAATTAATGAATTGAATAAAATTTACCTTGTTCGTCTTTGCTTAGAGTGTTCCTTAAAGACATAGCCGGCATTGGACGCGGCATATCTGTTAACTCTTGATCTCCATTACTACTTTGACTATCTAATTGAGAACACGTTTCTGTATCGGCATGACCATTGACTGCAACACTTTTATCTCGCAGAGTCTATCACAAATACAATTGTTTTAAAACATAGAATATATATTTAAAAACAAATATAAATCTTACCATCTGTTTGCTAGGTGGCAATGTTGAGTTTCTGATAGAAGATATTTTACTGAACCTCTCGAATGATTGAGGCATTGGTAAAATATTAGGATCGCACGCGGCTTCCGGTTTGGATTCTTCATTAGGTTCGGAAATAACTCGTTGATTATGGAAAATATCGCCAGAAGTTCTGTGTTCTTGTAACAAATCTTGAACGGGTATTTCTTGTTCATCGTTTTTAATCTGTACTAATTCTTTATTTCTTTGTTTCATACTAGTCGATGCACCGAAGATATTTGCATGAGAATGTTTATTCTGCATTATATTTTCCATAATTAATTGTGTATCGTTGTAATCTCCGACCTATAAAGCACAATTTAAAATTATTACGGCAATTATGAATAACTATTTATTTACTTAAAAATTAAAATATTCTTACTTTAAAATTATCGGGAGAAGAGCAAACCGATGGCAATTTATGCGAGCTATTTAATTGATTTACATTCATTTGAGTATTACACGTTTGGGAACATGCAGCATTCTCCTCTTGATCACTGCAATGATAATAATCATAAAATATTCGTATCGCAGGATATTAAATGTTAACAGTTATTTAAATTAGTTTACCTAGAATATTCAATATCAACTTCTGAGCTTATAAGATCAGAGTAGTCACCTTCAGCCATTCTGACAGAATTTTTTTGGTTCAATAAATTTGGAAGTGGACTAGTAGAATCTAAATCTTGGGAGGCAATCTCTCTATCACAAGATGAACCTACAGAACGTGTAGACACATTTGCATCAGAATACGCAGAATGTTGATTCGTACTGTGATCAACCTAGCAAATATACAAAATAATAAATTAGCATTATTTAATAATGACAATAATATTATAAAGTAGTTATTAATTTTGTTACATATTTATATTTGAGATGATTCAATACCTCTTTACTCATGAGACGCTCCAACTGTTTTTTCTTTGCTTCTAATTCAATCTTTAAAGCTTGTTGTTTTCTTTCCAGCGGTCCTAAAGATGTTGGATAATTTTGATTGAATGAATTAGTTTTACCGGAACTGTTTGTTTTCTTCTTTTCATCTGATTTAGTGGTCGATAATGTACTATAATTGTTTACACCTTAAAATACACATAGGAAATGTTTAATTACAAATCCATAACATTATTTAACATAATTTAAAAAAAAATCACCTGAAATAAAAGCATGCTTCAAACTCTGCCGCACGTCATTGATTTCTTGTGCTTCGTGTTTCATTTGCTGTGTTAAATGTTGAATTGTTGCCAAACCAGCACAGATACTGTCTTCTGCACATAAAAAATAAATAATTAAATAAACGGTAAAGTAACGTTATATTGTTGATTCATATTACAAACTAACGTTGATCATAAACGTTGGTGCATTTACTGGAACCTGACGATACACAGTTTTGCAATTTAGGTAAACTTTGAGATGTATTTCGATTTTTGGCTCCTTGATTATTAATTGATTGATTACTTTTAGATGATAATGGTGAATCTGATTTAAAGGATGGTATATTGTTGAATGACGATTCAGATAATCTATTTTGATCCGACCTAAAATAAATATAAACGTTAAAATAATAATAGTTAAAAAGCGTACAAAAAAAACACACCTTTTTCGATTGATATTTTCTAATGCAGCTAAGCTGCTGCCGTCGCATGAATTATCATCATCAGAAGTAGGATTTAAACCAAAATTACTTTGAATTGAGTCCACTGTTCGTAACATATCTAAATATATAACATAATTATTAAACAAAGATTTTTTTAGTTTTGAAATTGTTATTTTGTGAAGAGTTATTAAATTTACGATAATCAAGATTAAAGGTTATGTTTAAATTTAAGAATGTTGCAATTCTTAAGGTGTGGTTGAAACATAATGTTATCATTTATTATAAAGGATGTTTCTACAATTAATTATTATTTAATGTATCAAAAAATATATATATACTTAAAATAAATGGTTTTGAACTTACTATTTAGTCTTTCCAATTCAACTTTGACCACATTCACAGCGGCCATTTTATTTCTTAAGTTTCTTACTCCGCAATCATCTTCAATTGCACTAGTTTCAGATACTTCCCACCCACTATTGTTTTGCAAATTTTTATTATCCGAACTTAATCCACCATCGGCTACAGCTTCAACTAAAGACGTAGTAGCTGCTTGCAAATTTTGAATTTTTAAGACCTGAAATTAAATTAATATTAAAACCTTCTGTTGGAAATAATACAATTGATAAGCATTGATGCAATTATTTAAATTTTATGATATTTTTAAATAAATAAATAATTATTAAAAATTGAATAGCTAATTTTTGGCAAGTTATTAAAATCGGTAGTTTAAACCAAATAACTCATATTTGGTAGGTAGTAAATATAGATTAGACTAGTGGTTCTCAAGTGCGGCCACGGTGGCATGAATCAAGTCAATATAAAGAATTAGCAACAATTGCTTTATTAATTTTTGTGATTTTCCTACAACTGTATGCTGTGAAAGATCATTCAGTGTGCACTTTATAAAAAATAAATACTCGAAGCCAGCTGACAGATGTAAACTTAGAAGCAGCAATCGCGACTTACGTGGAAAAGAGAACTGTTAGACAATTTCCATTTGTATTGCCTAAATAAATACCAATATATTTATATATATATGCCAGCATAGGTTCTTTTTTTTTCTGATTTTACATATTCTTTGAAGTTTCTCATTTTTTATATTTTCTATATGTATTTTTATTTTTACTTATTTTTTAACTAGCTATAATTCTGTTTATATGCTGTTCTTTTATGTTATCTCTAGTTATAAGCACTCTTTGTTTTCTTATAGATAAATAAATAAATGTTTAAATAATGTATTTTATTGAATATAAACTTATGTTAATCCATTTTATTAAAAAATGCAACTGCTATTTTTATCAGATTTAGTCTTGACGAACTGGTATTTTCATAGACCGGTGATTTTTATAATGCGGCCACAGTGAAATTTCACTTGAGAACCGCTGGATTAGACAGATATATATTAACGTTTTATTAAAGTATCCCTTTCATTAATCTTTTTAACGATGGAAAATTAAGGTATGTACTTAATCTAATTTTGAATAACCACAAATATTCGATTAATTTCAAAAAATACATTACTTGGCTTTCTAAATGTTGACGTCGTATTTGTAAATCTCGAAGCATATCCATTTCTGGTATATCTGACACGGTAGATGATAGACCTAAGGGTTTAATTTCAGAACTGTCGCAATATTCACTTCCATCAGCTAAATCTCTTTCGCGAGAAGATGATCTGCACACGGGTGTACCCTACAAATATATTATAAAAAAATGAAATTCATTACAAAATATTATCTTCTACAAAACAATATCGTGTCAAATGGAAAAATAATACTAAAATCTTTAAATATAATTTATTGTTATATTACGATCCTTAAAAAAAATTGTAAAATTTGTGAAACAGAAAATTTATAGAGCAATCGGTTAAAGGACTTCTTCAATTTATTAAATTATCACCATATTCCTGTGAATATAAAAATCAGTCTTTAGGATCGTTTAGAATCTCAACATGGAGGAGAATAAGATTTCAACAAGTAAAGTTTGGTTTGATCGGATAAGAAAACAATAAAACTTGCATAGCTCTAAAATGGTTGGTGAATCGACTAGTACAGGCGTAAAATGAACTGAAAAATATCCAATAGTCCTTTGGAATTCCAAAATTATTCACAAAATTTATAATGTATGCGAGACGAGACTCTTTCGGAAATGAATGCCATGTTTTATTATGTTTATTTTTATAGAGGATAAGACTGCTTCTGAATTTAAAGGATCAAAAGATCATCTAACCATTTTCTCGACTCAAATGCATCTGCAGAATTAAAATTGAAACCATTTTTCATCAGAAACTCTTCGTGGCATGAAAAATCTGTCATGGCGGCTCGAAAACAACCAAGTCGGCCAAAGAAGTAAGGAGAAAGATATTGATGAATTCTTCATCAATATTTTTTTTTTAAAAATGGATTATTTAATTTAACAATAAAAATAGTTATTCATGACATGCTTCATAATTTGGTTGCAAAAATATTCTGTGTAAATGACACGGACACTCGACGATGTCTCACCGCAGACCGAGTATATGAGCCGACTGAATTCTCACACTCGATACATCGTACCAGATGCAAGCTAAAAAAAACATCGCGCCCGTGATAACAAAAGAAAATATTGTTCTTTTATTTTTTTCGCAATTGTGGACAACAAAGGACAATGATTATTTTTAAATATATATTCTTTAGACTTTTTTAAATAAATACAGTCAACCCTCCTATATCGTTTCCTATAAATCGCTGTTTTCTACAAAATTCTAATATTTTTAATTAATATTTTGTTAATCTATAATACATTGCGGAGCGAAATAAAGGTCAATGCTCTTTAATAGACTAAGAATTTTGTAAAAAGCAGCGATTTAGAGGAAACGCTATAGGAGGGATTACTGTACAAAAAGTTTGTGACATGCAGGATTAATATTAAAAATGCTATTTGAGAAAAATCAAATCTTTGGGTCCCCACCCAATAGACTAGTTAATGTTTTTATAAATCGCTTGTTCGCAATATTTCGTTTATCGCGATCTCGCCCAGAACATATCCGACTCGAACAACCTTTATAACTATAATCCAACATCAAATAATTTTTGGAATCCATTTTTGTAAAAAAAATCCGATTTTGACAGAAGGAAAAATTTTACATATTTTTCAGTTAAATTGTTTTTGGTGAAAATATTTTTTAAAACGGATGCTCCAAAAATCACTAATACAATATATGGGCCAATCTAGTGATAAAAATTTGAATGCTTTAATAACATATTAAATTATTATAGAATATAAATACTAACCTGGCATTTGAGCATATATTTTTGTTCTCGCAGAGAATTTATTTGAGAAACATCCATCTTAGGCTCCAACTCACTTTGCCATAAATCGTTATCGCTATACGCAGATCCTCCACTTTGAACAGATGATGACCGTAATACTTCCTGAAAGATAAAACATTAGGAATAAGGTTTATAAATTATTTAAAAAAATATTACACAGAAAGTTGAACAAATAAACTGAAGGTCAGAGTATGCTTTAAAAATCACTTATTTTAATAATGATAATCAGCAATATCAATTTATTTCGAACCGTTTAATACAATAAAAATATAATTTATTATAATAGGGAATATCCTTAAACATGGCGCGCATGATATAGTGCGCATACGAATCAGGTCTGCAATGCTGTGCTCATGATATCATGCAAGCGGAACTTGTGTTTATAACCAAACTAAAGAGGATTAGGTGTCGGGTTTTGCTTTAAAATTAAATTTAAAAACAATGTTAATAAATTAACAACCAATCACAAAAATGTTTAAGAAAGCAATCAAAAAATAAATTATAACATGCCACTATAGTTTTATAGTCGAATCACATGGACCGTCAGTCCGTGTGCGGGATTAACCACTTCATGCGCGAATTATTTTTGCCAAAACGTTCTAAAAAATGTATGTTTTTTGCTTTTAATTTGAAGCACATAGGTATATTAAAAACATAAAAATGTTTTTATATTTTTTTCAACCCTTTTCGGTCCATTCACTTTTACACAAAAAAAAATCGCATTGTATGTAAAGTTAAAATGCTGAAAATCTATTATCAGGGCTATAGCAAAGTAAGAATGCAAATTGGAATAAAATAAGCTAGAGGAGAGTGATCCTTTCATAATAGACGAGAAGATACAATAATAAAACTGTGATTTATTTAAGTGCGCATCTGGCTTCACACAAATATGCGTGAGCGCGGAAATTGGAACCCTTCTGCTTGACGCGTATACGCGTCAACACGCACAAAGTGGTTAAGGCTGATAAAAATATTGTATGTAAATTATTTGAAATTCAAATAAAAATCTATTATTATATTTAACGCTTGTCCCAATTTTTATACATTTTATTATTTTAGAGCACCTCGTTGACTTCTTGGAGTACCTCGATCATTTGTTTAATTTATTATTATGAAAATATAACGAATCTAGGTTATTTTTTAAATTAATATGGAAAAACATATCCTTATTAACAATTTTTCATAGTGTTCTGAAAGGTAAACGGTATACTGTAGCGGAAAATCAGTGTTCTTCTTTTGACAATCTCATAAACACGGTATAACTATCATTTGCTAACCACCGTCAAGTTTACCGACTCCATCACTGACGTTTGGCTGCAGATTCCACCTTGAGCATCACAGACTTCAGACCGCAGACTGGCATGCCACCGAAGAGCCTCCAGCAGGCCTCTCGTCGGAGATCACTAGGAAAAGTGCTTCCTTGCAATTACTCTTGGCATCAGACCTCCATGAGTGCCGTCAATGACAGAGATCACCGAGCAAGGAGTATGAGGGGCTGCACGCGTAATTTTTTGCATCTCAAATATCACAAATAGTTGTCGAAACATTATCTTTATTTACCTTGTCTTCATTACAATATACCGTGTAGCAATAATGGGTAACAATAAATGTGTCATGTGTTTCTAAAAACTGTGTTTCCATTTCTATCACCCGCGAGAGTAAAGGCTTGCCGTGGTCTGAGTCACGAATCCTTATTTTATTTTCACGAGTCACGAATCCTTATTATTATGTACCAGAGATTCATGTCTGAAATCTTTTAACTTCAATTCCGAATAGACCATCATCCAACTGACGACACCTATATTTCTTCAATAAACGACTGTCAACTACGAGACAGTCAAACGTTTTGACATCAGCAGTTGGATGACCATTTTAATAATCGGTGCCAAGCCCGCGTGTCTTAACAATTGGATGCAGCAACGGGTTACCTTTTCACTATTGATGTTATCGCCGAGTGTCCCCTTAACAATTGCACAATCCACGAACTTACAAAAAGATGTATAAAAACGTGCAGAATTCAATTATGTTCAATTTATAAAGACAAATAACCAATGAGTATTATTCATCAATAGGTAATATTTTTAAGCATTAATGAAACATCAAAACAAAACTATTAGTATTTTTAATAACAAATATCAATTATTATAAAAGATATATATGAAGAAGCACATTATTCACCACAAACGAATACATTAACCAATATTACCTGATGTATACAATCAGAAACATCAGGAACAGATTGAATTTTAACAAGATTGCACGATTCGTGCTCTTTTTCCACTTCGAGATCATCTGGTGATTCTACTATTGGGGATGATATTTTTTCAAGAACAGAACTTGCATTAACCTCTATGGATTTTAATGTGGAACAGAGCATGTTATTTAGCTTAACCTCGCTATCTTTCAAACTAGACAAAGTTTGAAGTAATTCATTCATATCATTACTTTGGTCCTGGTCAAAATCCTGTTAAACACTTATCATTATTCTTCTTTATTGTATTAAAATTATAAATCTACTTCTCTTTTCGATAACCAATAATTCTAATTTATGTACCATCATTTATAGGCCATAATTGACCTTAATTAATTATATTTTAACTATTTTTTTGTACTCGTATGTGTATCAATATCAAGAATTTCCAATGAAAATCCAATAAACATGTCTACTAACCTCATCTTCGGAATTCCGCATACTGTCAACGAGACTCGCAGTAACGCGGATGTACTCTTGTATTTGTCCAAGACGCTGTTCAACATGAGATGCTTCTGGACACGTCATATTTTCCTGTGCTAATCTAGTTACTCTTGATCTGGGTAACTGTAAAAATGTCATTACATCAAAAGTTTTAACTCAATTAATTTTAAAACAAGCTGATTATAGTTTAAAAATTGTTTATAATATTTACCGCAGTGTCTGTCAGATTTTCATTGCTAACATTTTGCATGGTACTTTTCGAGTGGATGAATTCTTGATTATCTGATGAGAGATTACTATATTTATTATTATTAATAGGGTATGGGCCTACAGTCACAGCATTATTAACACAAGAATTGTTTCCATCTCGACAGGAAGATCCACTTCTCGATAAATTTTTGTTAGAATGTCCGTTTATTCCATTCTAAAAATAAATACAATAATTAGAGAGATATTCTTATACCCAAAAATTGAATTTTGCATTTTTTATGTAAATTATATAATGATTTACATTTGGAGTCGTAGGATTAACAATCATTACGGCGGCATGGTTTGTGTGCGAAGCATGTGCACCAACGGTAGCGGGATAAGACGCATCATCTTGATTTTCCATTTGTCGTAATACTAATGTTCGAGGTTGTGGACGAACTGGTACAAATCTATAAGTAGCTTCTGAAGTGGAGGCTGCTTCTAATGCAATAAAATGATTATTATTACTTAAAAAATAAAACAGATATTGTAAATGTATTGTAAATGTATGTATATATTTATGTGACGCCTATTGAGCAAAATTTGTTTTATATTAATTATAATTGAATTTTAATATATCACTACAGGAGTATACATTTACCTAAATCTGCATATTCGTTGTTTTCCGGGTGTATATTAATTGGCTTGCGTGCTTGAGATAAATTAGATCTTGAGTTAAATTCAGATACTGGTAACCAATCTATATTTGCCTGTAAGAATTAAATATCATTTATTAAATACACTTGAATGAATGAATTCCAAAAGTCCAAAACTCTACAGACCCAGTCAGGGATAGGCAACTATTATATTGAAACTCAAAGCAAATTAACCTTACAAACTTCAGTAATGTTTTAGTTGTTGCTGATCTCCGTGTGTTATAGCTGTGACTATTTTAAGAAATGGTAAAACGGGAGTGATAAATTTAGCCATACCGAGTGCACGCACTAATACCGGAACATATTTAAACATCTTCAATCATACATACATATATATATATATATATATAGAATAGTTGAGTTATTTTTAAAATAAAAATGTGATATTTACAATAAGCTTTAAATATATTTTAAAAGCAAACATACATATATATACAAAATATATATACAGGTAGTCCTCGACTTACGACGGTTCTACTTACGACCATTCGCACTTACGACCAAAAAAAAATAGTTTTTTTTTAAAGTGAAGGACATAGCTCGCGATCTACACTCTATCACATCTCAATCCATCTCTACACCTTTGAAGAATAAACTAAGTATCAGTGAAGCTGTTAAAGGAGCAACATCTATAAAATCTACAATAATATAAAAAAAACTTGACCCATTTTACTAAAATGGAAAACCACAGGATTTGATGGAAGATTTGATAAAAAAACGAATCTCCCTTAGCCTCAGGACTCATAAAGACAAAAGGAGCTTGAGCCTTTTGAAACTCTAAATTAAAGGAGTTTAACTAACTACCAGCAAACATTTATCACAGTAATGGTTGGTTTGCTAGATTCAAAACGGGCGAATTATCAAAATTTGAAGATATGGAGAGGCAGCTAGTGCTTCATTTACAAGGCTGCTGAAGATTTTATCGAAATATTTGGACACATTGATTAGGAAAGAAGAATATTAAGGAACAAATTTTAATGTTGACTTAAACCGCTTCCATTGGTAAAATGCCTCAGCCATCTACATTAATAAGGAAGAAAAGTATGCCGGGCTTCCCCCCAAGGCATTTAATCGCTTTTACACTTTTATTGGGTGCAAAATTGCTGGATATAAATTGAAAACTATTAATGATTTATCACCTAAAAAGCCAAGAGTTCCTCAAAGGAATCAATATCATATGTTACCACTATAATACCGGGCCAAAACAAAAAAAAAGGGTGGACGGCACAATTTATTTTTGAAGACTGGTTTTTGAATTTATTTATTCCAGAAGTAAAACAATATTGTAATCAGAAAGGAATTCCATTCAATATACTTTTAATACTAGACAATGCACCAGGATATCCACCACATATCGGAAATTTACATCCTAACGTTAAAATCGCGTATTTACCCCCTAATACCACCTAGCATTTTGCAAACCTACAATTGTGGAGCTATTGCCACATTTAAAGCCTATTATTTAAAAAACTACATTTGCCTGGCAATAGCTTTGGCGAGGGAAAAACGTTTAGCAGCTCTTTGAAGAATTCTTTAATATTCATCAAGCAATTAAAAATATTAGAAAGGGATGGCAAGAGGTCACATCATCGCATGTATGGAATATGGAAAGTTTAATTAAACGTTTTAGAAACATAAACGTAGTCATAATTTGAAAAAGAAAATGAAATTAAACACACTACAAATCTCATTGTAGGGTTTTGCAAGAAACTTGATATTAATATTGATCGTGAAGACATAGACCAACTTATAGAAAATGATTTGGAAGATCTTACAAATGAAGAATTATTATGCATCGAAAATCAATGGGTTAAAATTTCTCCAAAAAATTATATTGAAAGAAATGGAAGAAAGGCCTTCAAATTGGACTAAGCAATGCAAAAAAATTGTAAAAAAATGGATCGACAATCTAAAGATTTTGAGATAAAACCGTGATTCAGGAAGATCTTGGCTTGCTACAAAGAAATATATACAGGGAAAAAAAACAATAAACAACTCAACTAAAATTGATATGTTTTTGAAAGACTACTACTGCTTCTTCTTATTCTACTACTGTTGATGCTCAATGGATTGCATGTACAGACGACGAAAGAATTTGTATGAAATTCGACTTACGACGAATTTGAATTACGACCAAAGTCCAGGAACGTATCTCGGTCGTAAGTCGAGGACAAACTGTATTACCACTGATTAAAATATATTGTTTATATTTATGCTCTAAAAATCATTGCAATACGATTATGACTTATTTTTCAAAGCAAATTGTATTCATAACATGCACTTTATAAAGTTAATCTTGACATATTACGAAAATCTTGGCTTTATTTATAATTTTTAATCAAAAAAGAAATAGGATTGTCTAATTGCAGCATGAATGATTTTTTAATAATATAATATAATCCAATAAGAACTATGCATATATATTGGATGTCTTAAAATAAAATTTTAACCATATTAATGCCTAATTTATTTTTAATTTGTTTATTGAATTTAATTTACGTCAAATTAGAGAAAATGTATCTTATTGTTTTACTATATATAATTATTTCAAGCATATCAAATACTTCGCACAATTAAAATTAATATATGTGACTTAATATTCAAAATATTCGTATTTATAAAATCTTGATCAATTTATTTGACAGTTAACAAGTTTAAGGCGCAGAACCAGCTTTCGTTATGATTTGTCTCACTGTTTATTCAACTGTAACTGTGACGAACCCAAATCATCAACCTATTGTCAACATAATCAAATTTAGAATACGTTGTGGGACATTTACGGTTAGATTTGGTGTATGCATGTCTCGTCTGGTAGGGGTGACGATCTCCTGGGGGACGTTGACATTGCTGCGGGCCTTGGGCTTGGAGCGCGCCCCTGAGCCTCCCGCTGCGCGAGACATCTCAGCGCCCCGCGCCCCTCCCCGCTCTGGAGGACCCCCCTGCTGAACTCGGCATATCCAGTGCTGCCAACTATGAGAGGCTGTGCACCATAAATTAAGGTTTATCGGAATCTAAAAATAATCACAGAGTACAGAAAAATATATGTTATATATGTCATTTGTTTTTTTAATGATAAATAAAAGATCAATAATTTGACAAAAGTTATGTTTTACACAAAAGCATGGATTTCATTTTTGTTTATATTATCGTACATTAAATAATTTTACCTATATTTATATCACCTTAAAAATTGATAATAGCAGTAATAAATGACCACTATTAAATAGGTTCAAAATAAATTAACTAACATTTAAAGTTAAATAAAACAATTCATATAACAACATATCATATATAAATTATATTAAAATAACCATCCATGATTTAATATTTTTTATTTGAATTTAGCACACAGAGGGGTTAAATGTGAGAGGATTTCTGATTTGTAGTACTGGCAACACTAATATTAACACTTATCCGCCGGTGATTGGCGATACCATTCCCTCTGCTGTGTTTTGCTATATGAACAGTTGTATAATTTGAATTCAATGCTATTTAATGGAAAATGAACTCAATATTAATGAATTGGAAGACACTTTACATACTT
>JAGXCT010036478.1:7385-28580 GCA_022495035.1 Philopotamus ludificatus | reverse complement strand
AGTTATTGCTGCTCCTCTGTGCACAACATACGGCACAGCACCCCAGATTCCTTAGGGGTCAAGAAGACATTTTCCATGACTAATGTTTAAATCCACAACAGCTTTATTTATTTAATTTTAATGTAACAATTGGCACGGCTGACCCGGGAGTTACATGGTTGCAGATTTCAACTGCTACTGTTTACGGTATTGACCACGTGCTCATCTCTATCCACTAAACCCGGGGCAGGAAAAGGGGGCTGAATATATCGATGCTGGAATGTGATCTTGCTGTAACTCAAAAATTCAAATTTATACGACAGTCAAAAAAACAATATCTAATGTTAATTATTCTTATACTAAATGATAGTAGAACGGCAAATGAAATCTTTTTACAAAATTTAACTTACATCTAGTAGAAAAAATACTTAAAAATGCACGCAATATCCTATTTACCCAAAAGTATGTATTCGACACAGCAAAATTGTTGGTAGGGGTGACGATTTCCTGAGGGACATTCGCATTACTGTTCAAGACTTCCCCCTACTGCTCTCCATTTGGAAGAACTTCTGAGATAAACTCGACATATCCAGTATTATTAACTAAGAGAGGCTGTGCACCACAAGTGAAGAATTATCAAGCTTCAATGATAATTATAGAATAGAGAGAAATGTATCATATATACATATGCCATTCTTTTTTTAATAATACCTAAATAACAAAACAATAATTTGTTACAAATTACATTTTTGCGCAAAAAAAGGTTTTTAATTTTAGTAATATCACGGTATATTCAATCATTTTAACTATATTTATATCACCTCATTGCATAATATTAGCAGAAATAAATAACCAATATTGAATCGAGCCAAAATAATATAACATATCGTTACCTCACATTTAAAGGTTAGATAAACTCATTTTTACCCCAGCAATCATATATAAATTATATTTAATATTTTTTATTTTAAATTAGCACACAGAAGGGTTAAATGTAAAAGTATTTCCGAATCTAAGTGCTGGCAACACTGATTTTACCATTATCAGCCGGTGATTGGCGATACTGTCGACTCTAGTGTGGATTACTATATTGACAGTTGTATAATTTGAATTCAATAATATTTAATGGAAAATGAACTCAATATTAATGAATTGGAAGACACTTTACATACTTATGACGACTTGCTATTTAACACGAGCCGGTATTTATTTAAAAAAAATATTGTAATATTTTGTTCTCATGTTTTTCGAATGGATTTTGTTTTACACGAATAAGATTGTTTTATATTTATATTATTTACATGCGATTTAAAGATATATGCAAATAGAAAAGCTGAGAATATTTTTTCATTAATATATTTTTTAATACATTTATATCCTCAAATATATTATTGTACCTAGCAATATATCATCAGTACAGTACTAGGTTCAATTGCACCAAGGCCCAGAACTATGGAAAACCTTGTCTTGGAGCCCACACTATTAATGGTATTCCACTGAGCGTATTATAAAACTTATTAATTATAACACTTTTTTTTCAGAAAACTTTAATTTTCCCAATATAAAACCAAACACCAATCTTGATGCTCAATTAAAAGCTGCAAAAGAGGTTATTAAAAGAGTAATACCGGAAAAGGCCCACTACTTTAATCTAATAATAACTGACAATGAAAATTATGATACATTTCATGTAAGTTTTTATATAAAAAAAAACATCACCTAATAATCGTTGCCACCGTGTTAGCAAATTTTTCAGATTCTATTTTCCTCGGTACTTAATATTGTTTCTTATATAGATGATAACAAATTCATTAAAATTTAATTATTATTGTTATCAGCTTGCTAAAAAAGAAAATAAAATTGAAATTATTGGCAACAGCGGAGTGTCTTTAGTATGGGGATTTCATCATTACATAAAAAACTACTGCGGTTGTCACATTGGTTGGAAAGTGAAGCAATTAAATCTTCCCGATGATTTGCCTGAGGTCAATATAACTATAGCAGCCAAGGATAGGTTTGTATTTTGTAACATGTTATATTTACATATTTGCGTGTTGATTAATTATTATAATATTTACTATTAAGTCTAAAAACATTTATCCAATTTATATTTTCAGGTTCAGATACTATCAGAATGTATGTACAACATCATATAGTTTTGTTTGGTGGAACAAAGATGATTGGCAGCAACATATCGATTGGATGGCATTAAATGGAATTAATTTAGCATTAGCTCCTCACGGACAAGAAGCTATTTGGCAAAGAGTATATGAACACTTTAATTTAACCACGCAAGAAATACAAAATCATTTTTCTGGTCCTGCATTTTTATCATGGTACATTTTATGAATAAAAGAAATCATTTTTAATTTTATCATATGAGTAATTAATCATACAGATAATTCATTATTATTTAAGGCAACGGATGGGCAATATTCGTCACTGGGGAGGACCTCTAAGTATTGAATGGCAGCAACACACGTTAACGCTACAAAAGTTTGTAGTTGAAGCAATGAATAACTTAGGTATAACTCCAGCATTGCCTGCCTTCTCTGGATTTGTGCCACGCCCATTTAAAAGGTATTTTTAAAATTATTTCAATGTCAAATACAAAAAAAATACAATTAAGTGATATCAAATAAGAGAAGTAAAGATATATAATTAAATTATTTTCGAAAACATTTAAAACCACAATAAGTGAACATTTTTATATTATATGATCATTCTATAATGAAAATAAAAACATTAATCGGAAAGTTTTTTGATAGAAAAATTAAATTAAATTAAATTAATCAGAGATAAATAATTAAAATATTTTCGAAAGAATTTAAAACCCCAATAATAATTAAAAAAAAAAATATTAAATAAGTTCTTTTGATTTTTTCATAAAAAATAAAATTTCTTTCTTATCATATTATTTGTAAGAAATTTCAGTATTTTTATCAATATTACAAATTTTGATTATTAGGAAAAAAATAAAGAATTTAAAATTATTCAGTGAGTTTTCTTTTTATACTTCTAATTTTTTAATGCTTCTTTGTTTTGTTTTTTTATGTTACTAGAATATTTCCTCAGGCAAAATTCAGTATTGTAGGAAAATGGAATAAATTTGAATCAGATAATTGCTGCCCATTATTTATAGAGCCCACAGATCCATTATTCAATCAAATTGGCACATACTTTCTAACAGAAGTATTTTTTTTATTTATTCATATATTTTAATTATTTAGAATTGCTAAATATGAATTAATGTGAATATTTATTTAAGGTTACCAAAGAATTCGGATATTCTCATGTATATTACAGTGATTCATTCAATGAGATAAGTCCTACATCTAATACAATAAGCTTTCTGAGAGATGTAGCTTTCAACATATACAAATCCATGACTGACGTTGATTCAAATTCTATATGGTAATTCTTAATTGTACACTCATAATGTCAAAATTTATATATCCTACACTTTTAATATTTATGTTGCTATAGGCTTTTACAAAATTGGATGTTTGTGTCCAGTTCATTTTTTTGGACTCCTGAAAAAGTGAAAGCATTTGTGACTTCAATTCCTTTGGTATGAGTTCCTTTTTCTATAATTAGATATGTTTATGTATGTATATTTGTTGTCTTTTTAATTATAGGGGAAAATGTTAATATTGGATCTACAATCAGAGCAATGGCCACAATATTATAAATATGACATGTATTATGGACAACCATTTATCTGGTGTATGCTGCACAACTTCGGAGGAACTCTTGGATTATTTGGAGATACTTACAGTATTAACAACGTAGGTTCCAAGAATTTATACAATTATTAATATTCAATTTATAATTTAATTAACTATTTTAGGAAGTTTATGATGCACGTAAAATAACAAATAGTACTATGGTTGGAATTGGACTAACTCCCGAAGGCATAAATCAAAATTTTGTCATGTATGATTTACTTTTAGAGAGTTCTTGGAGAGATAAACCAGTAGATTTAGGTTCGTGGGGAAAAAATTATACAATAAGAAGATATGGCAGTTTGAATATTAATGCCGATAAAGCATGGAATTTGTTAATGGTAAAAATTTACTTACTTTTAGTTTTTAATTAAATTATATAGTAGTATATTTAATTTTATACTGTATATTAAAATCAATTTATTCGCTGAAATATATTATAAGAATTTTAAGCTCTTTTAGTTTGCTTTATATCATTAATTAGTTATATGTTTTTATATTTCAGGGCAGTGTTTACAATTTTACAGGATTGAATAAAATGAGGGGGAAATATGTCATCACCCGCCGTCCTAGTTTGAATATTAAACCTTGGGTATTATCGGCATCTCTCATCTTATTTCATATTAAATGAAAAATTGCAAAATGAGACTTATACATTTTATTTAATTGCTTTTATACTTTTTAGCTATTAGTCTATTAATGTTTTCATATTTTATGAATTGATTTATTTAAATATTAATTTTGAAGTGTATTCAAAGATTTTAATATTCCTATTGTGTAGGCATGGTATAAATCCGAAGATTTGATCAAAGCATGGGAATTCCTTCTTTCTGCACAAAGCACTTTAAATGATTCTGATGGATACAGACACGATCTCGTAGATCTGACAAGACAGGTACTTCAATATAGAGGTGATCAATTGTATCCATATATAGTTGAGGCTTACACATCGAAAAATTTAATAAAACTAACGTAAGTGAAGACGTATATGCTCAAAAAACAATTTGATAGCGGCACAAAATTATTATCATTATTTATTAATTTGTATATATTTATTAAAAAATTAAATATACAATACCATTTTGTATAGCATTTAATTGATCTGCCACTTTATTCATATCTGAATACTGTTTCAAACAATATGGCAAACTATCAATATGTGCAGCTTCATCGATAATATATTATTTTATTTTCAGGAATTATACTGAAAAGTTTTTGGAACTTTTTTCTGATCTGCAATCTATTCTTTCATCTCATAAAAATTTTCTATTAGGAAATTGGCTTGAATCAGCAATTAATATTGCAACATCCTACAAAGTGAGTATTATTATAAAATTCACACAAAAAACACTTGCTAAATCCTTAATTTAGTAATACTAAATTAAATATGTGATTTTTTGTAATCTCTAGGACAAAATAATATTTGAATACAATGCTCGTAATCAAATTACATTGTGGGGACCAAACGGTGAAATTGTAGACTACGCCAATAAACAATGGGCAGGTGAGGGACATTAAAGTTAAAATTATTATTAGTTTAATTAAAGTTAACAAAAAATAAGCATGTTCAAATTAAAGTGCCTAAAAAAACAATTGGTTTACATAACTATTAATGTGTGGGCTTGGAAATATTTTCAGGGATGATATCAGATTACTATGCAGTCCGTTGGAGATTATTCTTGGATGTATTAAAACAATGTCTAATCGATAATGTTGAATTGGATGCCGCTGAAACAAAATTAAAAATATTTAATGTCATTGAACAGCCATTTACATTTTCAAATAAAAAATATCCAACAAGTGAAATAGGTATGTTGATCTAGTAAATGCATTTCATATTGTATTCATATAATTAATGTTCATTCAACTGTAGGTGACACAATCAAAATTGCTCAAGAAATATTTCACAAATGGTCTTCATTCGAAGGTCTTGATGATGTACCTATTAATTTTATTCCAAAAGAATATATGCCGGGTATAAAACGATTTCGTCGAGAATTTCATGAAATTAATGAGTATGATGATGAAGTTGAGATTTGTTTAAATCCCAGTGTCATATTAATTTAGTTTTATTTTTGTTATTATCAGTTATTGTGTACATCAGTTATAGGTTGGATTTTATAATTAAATAAAATCTAACAATATATTATATTTAGGTATAGAAGCTCCAGCTTAAAAATCGGGCAATTTTTGATGTTGGAGTGGGCTGTGACAGCTGCTCGTGCTCACGATATGTGGCACGGGCTAGGATTCCTCAGGGATTAAGGATATAATAAGCACAACGAATGATTAAATGCATAATAGCTTTATTTATCCCATTATAATGTTGCAATTGGTGTGGTCGACCCTGGGGATACATGGACCACTCTCTCCATCTATCAGCTCTGTGACATCTCTATTTACTAAACCCTAGGGCTGGAACAGGGGGCTAAACATATGACGATCATCTGACAGTCTGAAATATTCTGCCATGGAATGCCTCAAAGATTTGAGAATCAATGTATTCCAGGTATACCAATCAACACTTGACTTCCGCAACTTCGTGCTAAGCTTTCTCCGACGTAACAGAACAATCACGGACAATTAATAAAAACAATTGTATGTAAAATTAACTGAATTTGTAAATATTCATAATATCCTTGTGGTTCAAACTTAGAAGCCAATTCATATTTTTATGTTCTAAACTGTATTAGTTTCTGTATGTATTAGATTTCCGGACATAGACAGCAGATCTAATAGAAAACTATTTTTTATTTTTGAAAGCTCTTGGAGTTTAAATCTTACCTATCGTAATTTTGGTCTTTTAAATTTTATCTACCGAATTGGCGGAGTTGTAATTATTAACCTCTAATGCCATAAGTGCAACCAATCGACTTCTTATGTGGTTGTCGTTTTTTAATAATACCATATTTGCTGCACGCTGTATAGATATTTCCAGCATACACTATTTTTGAATATTAGGCTTTGAACGGCGTTTACTCTAATGACCGGTCTTACTAAAATGAAAATCATTTGTATTTCAAATGAACCTTTAGATTTCAAACTCTAACCACGTTTTTTAGTCGTCGAGTAGGGTTGAGTTTACTGAAATGCGCCAGAAGCCTGCAAAATCAAATCACCATTGGCCTCTAAAGCCACCATGTTCCTCCTATTGCAGTTCATATGATTCTGATAACTTTAAACACTTGCGAACTTTAACCGGTTTTCGGACGGTGATATATATCAGCTAAACGAAATGAGTATTCGAACGATAGGGATCGCATGTCGTCCTTGAAGTATATGCCTGCTGTATAAAGCTTTAAAGCCATATATAAATAAAACGAAAAATATATATTTCCATAGTCTCTTTCACTTCCATTTTCAACATAAATAAAATATATATGAAAATTACCGCCCGGTTCAAATGATCAAAAGATTGATTGCCGCTGGTCTTTAGTGGAAAGAGGCTCCGCGCCATCCCAGTTAAAAGTTAATATTAAGTTGAAACTGTTTAGGCCCAATTAAAAAACGCCCAGGGAATTTTATTGAAGATATTTGCGTTTCACAGGCATTTTCATTTTAAACAATTTTTTAGTAACAAATAGGCTTAATTTTATGGAGAAAATAATAACAATATACTTTTAAACTTTAAACATAAACAAAAAGCGAAATTAAAATTCTATTTTTTATAAAATATAATATGTAATCGTCAAGTCAAGTAATCGATCCTCTTAAATCAAGTTATCAACACACTTGGGGCTAATTTGTGACATCTATTCGGTTAAATCTAGTTTATAAGTAAATTTATTTTGAATAAGAATAGAAGTAGATTAACACATCCGTCAGGGTAGCTCGAAAACAACTGCGTCCTTCGAAGGACCACACATTTTAAATCCAGATTTAAATAAATTCTTTAACGATCTCTTTACATTTTTTTTAAAATGAATTATTCTAACAATAAAAATAGTTATTCATGATAAATATGCTTCATAATTTGATAAATATTTTAGATTTTTTAACTAATAAATACAATGTAAACACAGTCGACATTACTCGGTGATGTTTCACTGCAGACTGAGCTCTCGCAGCACGTGTCACTCATACGTTTCACTCTCACTTGTCACATTGTACCGGATGCAAGCGAAAAAAAATATTGAGGCTGTGGCAACAGAAGCGAATATTGTTGTTTTTATTTTTTTTTTCGCAATTGCGGGCAATAAAGGTCAATGATTATTTATATTTATTCTTTAGACTTTTTTAGACAAACACAAAAAGTTTGTAGCATGTAGGATTTACATTAAGAGTTATTCGAGAAAAAATTAAAAATTTGGGGTTCTATTGGCACGGATAGGTTAACAAAATAAACCTAGTATAAAAAAATACAGAAATAAAACACTCCTTAATAGAAATACTATTAAAAAAACAGCAAAAGTCATATGTGGAAAAAGATTTTTTAATGATAAATTTGGCATTGCTCTTTTGCCAACAATTCGCAAATGGTCTATATTTGCAGATATAAATGACACAGCAACTCCCATGCAGCTATTTAACTGTACATCATTTAATATCAATCGGTGAATGCTTTCAGTCAATCTGTAAAATCCTTAAAGGGCTGCACAAGTGGCGGGTCGTATGTTGCTCCTTACTAGTTTATAAGCTTATAATATGCGACCTGACCCGTATTCAATGAACCTAGCCAACTTGGAGAACAACCATCGCAATCCTGGCCAGTGTTTAGGACTTAAAGACCTTTAATTGAAAATGAAATGAAGTGTATTATTAATATCTTCTATCTATTATATATACCGAAATTTACTCTTATTGGTATTTTAATATTTTAGTCTACGATGATCATAGAATGTCATCATAACCTTTATTTTTTCCGACTATATATTTAATTAGAATTTGTACATGTTATTTACATTTATATTACCTTTTCCGTCTCGACGACATTTCAATTTAAACAGTTCGATGGCAATTAGTTTTTTTTTAAACATTTCACGCGATTCAAAGTTTTTATATGAACTTTTTCTACTCCTGGATTACGTGAAATCGATATTGAAAAAATAATCAAAATACCTACAATATTTTTTTACTAGTATTATATCATGAAAATTCAATTTATTAGCCTGTGTTAACGACTCAGTTTCAAATAATAATAATTTTGCACAAAAACTCTTCCATTTCATTTACATTTTAAAAATTGTATGACTATTTTCTCGGAATCGTATGTTAAGATTATTATAATGGTCATAATGTCTGTTGTCTGAAAAGTCTGAAGAACCATTTCAGTTTATCATCGAGTGCGACATCATTCATTCCACATCATGGTATCTATCTGCATAATAATATCAAAAGTAAAAACGGATTTAGGTAGAACACAGATTCAAAATGTTGTCGGTGACGCTGGGATGGATAACTTCGAGCTGAAATAGTTTTACTATATTGCAAAATAATATATTCATAATCTCTATTGGCATTGAGGATAAAATAAATAATAAAACAAAATATTAGGATATATATTTTTTATATATAATTATATTAAATTTTTCATCCAAAATGGATTGTATCTGTAGAAACCTGATAAGACTGATAAGAGTAAGTATTATGTACACATTATATTTTTCTTATCAAAACTAATTACAAAATGTAATTTTATCGTGTACATACACTTATTTGTACACCCTCAGTCCATTAATAAAATTTATATATAATTTTAAATAACAAACATAATATCAATGGTATATAATTGATACGATTATCTATATTTTAGCAAAAAAATATATATAATAATAGATGACATAAAAATTCTTTACAAAAAGCAATACAAACCATCGAATACATATTATATGAAAAGAACACGAATAATTAAATTTCATAAATAAACAAATTTATCTCTACGCAGAATTCCCACCAATGATATAAATATATATATAACAAGTTTGATTGTGTGCAACTCATTTTTTACCAAAATGTTTATAGATAGCATGTATCGCATATACAACAATGATTGAAATAAAAAATTAAATTACAACACTATTTCAACGTTTTATAATACAGATATAAAATGACAGGGGTTAGAACTTGAAGGATGATCACAATTTTATTTGTTTGGCACTAATTCCGCCTCAAATATTGTCATCATAGAGCGAATAAGTTGTCACCTAACATTTACTGAAATAAACTTGGGATTGTGCCAATGATCACGCTTTATACGCCACAATTGAGATTGAATTCCGTTCATTTGATTAAAAAATATCCGCAAGTTACAACCGTTAAAGAACAATCCGATTGGGATTGGATATAACTTTAATTTATGATAATTTGATTAAAATTATATTTGGCTAGATATATTAAACATTCCACTGAAGTCTTCTGAAACAATCGAAACTCGTAGTCGTACAGAAACCGCACGAGACTAGTTTGGTTTGATCCAATTGCATTTTGATTTTTAAGAAAATACTATGAGCGCACAATATAGCAATCGCGATATATCAAATATATTATTATAAAATGGAATGTTCGCTTATATTCTGTTACTCCACGTTAATTTTTTTTATTTATTGTATATACTTAAAAAATTACACTTTGAATAAATATCTAAAAATATATTTACAAAAAAAAAATATTTTTTTTCATAAATGTTAGTACCTTTTCGCTCTATAGCAATAATATATATATATATGAATATACATACAATTGGGATAAAATAGGCCCAAATATTATACGAACAAAAATAGTCTAATCTTTTCAATGATCAAATCATCCCAACAAGTTTCATATATACCTTTAAATATAGTGTACATTAAATATATTTTATAAATAATACAAAAAATTGTATAATTACACAACATATTTAAAAGCAAAAGCATAAAGGCACGATTTTCAATATTTTTAATACGTTAATTGAACTGACAGTCTTCGTTCAATTACATGACTGACTCCCATACACTTCGTTAAATTTAAAAATCGACGGGCTCGTCGAAGACGTCGTCACAAATCTAAAAAAACTATTTTTATCCCGCCGCGTCAACATTTTTGAAAGCCAGTTCAAAAATTATTACTTCCGGGTCCGATGATACACATGTCGGTAAACTAACTAGTTTATTACATGCAATTATCTGAATGATAATTTGATTGAAAAAAACATATTATTTACATTTATTGCATTGTGTAGATGAAAAAAAAGACAAATCGGGAGTCGAATAATATTTGATTTAATTAAATATAGTACATTGCATATTTAAGTACTTAGAATGTAGTTTTCATCAGATATTTTTTTTTATTATATCAAATCTTCTTTACTAACATAGTAGCAGTACAAAAGGCGAGTGCTCGACAAATTCGAGCGGTGATAAACAATAATTTGTACAATATCCGCATGCAAAAATACAATTTTTTATATTAAAATCTTTACATTGTACATACATATAGACATATTGCATAGAGATTCAACAGACGGAAGACTGCCAGTCATGAATGAATCTGAATGTTACGATAGAACAGAATTATGTTTAACATAATTTATCATTCATATTACATATGAATGATAAATTATAATGATTTCATATTTTAATTATTTCGATTCTTAAAAAATTAATGTGAATAATTGTCGATAATTTATTGATATATTCACATATAAATATTAAAAACATGTCAATATTAATGCATGTCGTTTATTTAAATTCATATCAAGCTGCATTGACAAAATATATTACTTATAAAAGAATAATTAATTATGAATACCCTTATTTTTATATTTTCTCTATCTTTGTCTCTACTTTCAATATATACAAAAAAAAACTTTTAAAATAATATCATCTACAGCTATATTTTTTTTTATTGGCAAGCCGAAACATATTTCTTTTTTTTTATACTTGCTAAATGTTGCAGCATCTCATCTATTACCAATACAGAAAAGATTAAGAATATGGCTGTCGGAGTAGAGTGGATAGAGTTTGTTATTGATTAACGATGGATTCCCCAAGCGGAAATTGGCGATGTTTTCTGCTCCCATGCAGATGATTGTATCGCTTCTGTGCCAATGGGAGAACTAATGGATGGAAACTCCTGTGTGGATGCTGTATCGGGGGCACTCTGTTCCCAATATCCGCCTGTAACCACAAATCCTTGATTTTCTTCAGGTTTCTTAACCTCGGCGGCGGCTACTTCACTTGTAGGTCTCGCTTTATACTGCTCGTTCTCGTTAATATCTTGCAGCTAAAATGCAAAATTGATCAATTGATGAAAAACATTTAATAAAGATTTGTTTGACAACAAAATCTATGCTTTGCATTCTAATACATATCCCTATTTTTCCGTTAGTCATCTCGGAAAATGTATGTCTGAAGCCGATTTATTCATAAAATTATAATTGTATATAGGTTATTATTAATTTAGCTAAAAATCTGATTATGCCAACAAAAACTTTATACTTACATAGTCTTGTTCAAGATTTATAAGATGATCTTTAGCATCAAAAATCTTTTCCTCGTCGCTTCCAATAATTGTAACAAGATCAGGATCATCTGTACCTCTGGGAAAACGTATATCTACTTTAAATTGTTCAATTATCTTGCGGATGTTTCGTCCCTTTTGTCCGATTAACCTCGAATGGACTCTTGCATCAATTTTAACTTCTTCTTTCATCATGTTGTTCTAAATCGCAAATAAACGCATTAAATTATTGAATATTTAAAAAAAATGAAAACATATGATTGATATGACGTACCAAATCGTTGACGATTTTCATGATGTCATCGCGTGCAGCGAGCGCATCTTTCTCGAAGCCATGAATTGTTATTATGTTTTCGTCGGCATCGCCCTTCTTGGGAAGATTTATTTGGACGTTGTGATCGGTTCGGATTTTTGTTATCACAATTCCAGCGCGTCCAATAAGTTTGGGATGATACTCGGGCTCCACTTCCAATTTAACTTCGTACGATTTTAAGCAACGTTCTTCAATAGCTAATTTAGCTTGCTCTACATTTGCGGGAGTTCCCGATATCTATAAAATAAAAACAATTATAACAATGCTTATGATAAAAAAAAAATAACGATTTACAAACCTTGATAACGTCCAATTTAAGATCAGGAGGCGACAATAAAATATGAACGTCATAACGAGTCATAAGATCACGTATGTCTCTTCTATTCTGTCCGATGATATTGTGCAATTCGTATGGTACTGGTACGTCGATCGTGATAGGAACCTAAAAAAAACATAGTTAAACTCGAGAAAATTTAATTATCTGCGTTAACTTGAAACTATTTTTTTACCTGATCCAGCAAGTCTTGTTTTGCTGCATTGCAATTCTCTAAACGTCCGTGTATGCGAATAATGTCGGAAGGATTGGGAGATCCGTCCTGTACTTCAATCTCCGGAATCTCATTCTCTACGCTGCCATTAACCTGTACATCTCCGTTGGGTAATCGTTGACGATCTGCTGTATCACGATCGGGGAATTTGATCTGCACATCATGATCTCCGGCTATTCTTTGAACTTTAGATCCCTTGCTACCCATGACATTGCGGTGATATTTTTGAGGAATTATGCATTCAACAGTAACCTGAAAATATCAATTTTTGCATTAGTAATCACCTTATCGATACATTGAATAGAGCAATTGAATAAAGGCAAGAACCTGGGCTTCCAAATCGGCGACGACATCAGCAATTCGCTGTATTGCTACTTGAATGCAATCCTTGGGTCCTTTTAAGACAACTCGAGTTGATTGTACTCCTTGTCTAGGGAAAGATATTAAAACACCGCCACAGTCTTCTGATATTCTATTTAAGACTTCGCCTCTCCTCGCTACGAAGTGTCTATGATGTTTAGTGTCGACTTCTGTTTCCCCTTCCACAATATTGTTGATATCCTCGATGCTAGCTTCGAGTAGAACTCGAGCTGCTTCGACGGCTTCCTTGCGTCCTAAAAGTTACACCGTGATTAAATGGAATTTCAATATGTTGAATGCGTTAAATAAAAAAATTTACCAATGATAGTTATAGCTTCTCTGTCGGTGTCTTGTTCACCCGGGAATATAATGCGAGCTCCTGTTTGATCGCGTAATTTTTTAATGTTGGCACCATTTTTACCGATCAAGAATCTGTGATGTTGAGTGTTTGCTCTAACTTCGCACGTAAAGGAAGACAACTGCCTCTCGTTAGCAATTTCGAGCAATTGTGCCTTGGCACGCTCGACCTCGGCTTTGGGTCCTCGTATGGCTACTTTTTCACTATCGCTCTCTGGCGGCGGGAACTTGATAGTCACTCCTCCGCATTCTTCTTTAATCGCTTGTATCAATTTGCCACCGGTGCCTATTAACGAATTGTGCAATTTAGAGGGAATATTTATTTCTTCCGTAACAACATTTGCGAGCTCGCTGTTGATGCTTTGTATTCTTCTGATAGCTTCTTCGACATTTTCCCGTTTTCCAGTCACAGTGATCGACTCGTTCACATCATTTTCAGCTGGTAGATCAATCTTGGTCTGAGTGTCTTCCCTGATTTTGCGAATATTTACACCACCTTTGCCGATAACAAATTTATGAAATTGCTTGAATATTGGGACTTCCTGAATATGATTTGCCTCTGTCAACTCTTTTACAATTTTTACGAGATACTTATGGCATTGATCGACGTCGTTAGGTGGTCCCCTGAGTTTGACTATATCACTTTTCTCATTTAATGTCGGCATTGTGATTTGAACCTGATTATTGAATTTCTCTCTGATTTCTTTGATGTTTTCGCCTTTAGTGCCTATGAGACTCTTAAAATAGCGGTGATCGATTACAACGTCGCGTTCTAATTCATTTTCGAGTTTGTGTATCATTTCTTTTATTTCCTGTTGAACTGCAGCTACTCCTTCTTTTGTGCCTTCTATTCTAACAATATTATTATCTCCTTTATTCACTATTACGCCGTGTTCATCCTTTAGCTTGTTTACTAAAAATAGCCAAACATATTTGTCACAAATGTATAATTATTACTAAAAGTAAATTTATTTTAAAATATGCACATACCTGATTTTCCTATTATATATTTCGAGTATTTTTGATCAACTGGAAATTCAACAAAAGTCAAAGTGTCTTGCAAGTTCTTCACTAGCTTCTGTAATTCAATCTTAGCCTTTTCAACTTCTTCTGGGGGTCCTTCGATGTGGATAATCTCTTCCCCTTCTGGAAAGCTTAAGTGAACCTAAAAATATCAAAATAAACAGTTAATTATTCATAATAATGAAATATCTCAAACTTATGAACCCAATAAATACAAATAAAAAATACCTTGGGATATTCTTGGGTAATCAATTTAATTTTAGCACCCTTTTTGCCAATTATGTATTTGTTAATCCATGTCGGCGCGGCGACGCTGTTGGTGCAAATTGAGTTTGCTTTAGTACAAACTTTAGTCAGTGCTGCAATAATAAATAATAGTTAAAAATGTAGAAAAATTAAATAAATAAATGACTCGACAAAAGATAATTAAAATGATTAATTACCGAAATACCAATAACTCCACATATTACATAATTTAATAATGATGACCATGCTATCTTTGAAGAGCAAAGTACAAACAGTAACAATTAAATAAAAGAAGAACATATATTTACCCATTCCAAGTTTGTCGTATGGTCCTCGTAGGTTAATGGTGCCAATTTCAGAAGAAGGCGGAGGCATCTCGACGGACACTCCCGTTTCTTTTAATATTTCTTGAATAGTAGAGCCCCTATTTCCAATCACATACTTGTGTTGGGATTTCGGTACCTCCACACTTACAAAACTGCATTTCTTTTCCTAAAAAATTGAAGTAATTATCTGAGTAAAATCCTATTTATGTTTTAAAATAACTATATAATAAATATCCCAATTATTTCATATATATATTAAAATAATTGTGTATTTATACCATTTCTCTGTAAATTGCTTCCACTTTGGCCTTTGCAGCTGACACGCCCTCCTTGTCGCCGTCAATAATGATTTCATCTTTCTTCACACTGAGTGGAGGAATAATTATGCGAGCACCTGTTTCTTCAGCTATAGTGTTTACGATCTCATTATATGCTCCCGAAATGAAAGGATGATACATTTTCGGAATCGTCAGACGCTCAAAAGCTTTACGGAACTGAAAAATAAATTACATCATTAAGACTGAAATAAAACATATAAGGGACAGAAACAAATAATTTACTCAAAGTCTGTGGATTGTTTTCATAAAATGTCTATGGGTCCTGGTCGATGTTTTCATACCAGGTCTGATAAGACAGTTTGACAGGAGTTGCGGGTAAAATTTAAATTACTACTTACTTGTTCATCGGAGCAAGTTTTGATTTCGTGTTCGGCTTTTTCTACGCCCTCTTTAGTGCCGGTGATGGTAATTAAATCACTATTTTGGTCAATTCCGGGCACATTAATTTTCGTCTCGGTAGAACGTTCCAATTCCTTCAAGCGAGCTCCCTGTTTTCCCAAAATTAAGCGATGATGTTCTTTTGGTATAGATATCTGTTTGCTGGACTGTTTTTTAATAGAATAACAAAAAACATAAATTAATCTTTCACAATTATAAGCCAATTTTTCTCACATCGTAATTTAGGGGTGGGATTGAACATTAAAATAATATTGACTTAATTTACAATCTTTTCCAGGCTATGTGTATTGGCCCAGATAATTTTTAAGAAAACAACTTGAACCAAGTTTTTTTTACAGATCCATCACGGCAACTCAAAACCAACCGCATCATCAGAAGGGGGTGGGTTTATTTATAATGGAAAATAAACCCCAGTGTCAAATCAAGATATCGATGAAATCTTCAGCAATATCTTGACTTTTTTTTAAAAAAAAAACGGATTATTTTAAGAATAAAAATAGTTATACATGATATGCTTCGTGTCACTAGTATACATTTCACTCACACTATACCGGATGTGAGCGAGAAAAAATATCACTCTAATGGCTACAGAAGCGAATATTGTTGTTTTTATTTATTTTTTTGCAATTGTGGACAATAAAGGTCAATGATTATTTATAATATTTATTTCTTTAGACTTTTTTAGACAAATACAAAAAGTTTGTGACATGTAGGATTAATATTAAAAAAGTTATTCGAGAAAAAACAAAAACTTGGGGTCCCCATCAGCACAGCTAGACTAATCGGATATCAGATAAAACCCTATATATGCTGTTTATTCATTTTTCCAATGAATATCTCTTTTAATAAATTTGTAAAAGAAAATATAATGAGGGTAACTCATAGATTCGATTAAAAATTAACAGAGTGGAAAGGGTTAATCAAGTTGTATATTCGATTACTACCTTACTATCTACCATCTTGCTAATGATTTACTGAGGTAATTTTTTTTTAGGAAAATATGTCTATAGAATCTTTTGTAAAAACTTATGTAATATTGGAAATATTAAAGACATTCAATAATTCTATCCTCGGATTGCATGAAGAATGTTTACATAAAAATATTTGAATAAGTGTTATAAACACTTAAATAAATTTATTTGTTTAAGGAATGTTTTAAAATGTAATTTCAGGTGTTCGCATGGTAATTTCTTTGTTTATTCTAAAAAATTATGTTCATTTTTTACTCGTATATGTTTCCCAAAAGGTGGATATTCACAGATGTAGCATTGAAGAGTGTAATTTTGATCAATGTAATTGTATAAATATATTTAAAATTAGTCCTATAAGATGTTAGTAAAAAGAAGACCCAAGTAAAATGTGGATTTATGTGGAATTTAGCTACTAATCATTTTTAAAACCTAAAAAATTATCATTCGAAGAAATATTTGTTTTTAAAATATATTGTCATATCAGTTTCGATTTGCTGAATGTAAGATAATATATTCATAATGTGCAGTCGTAAATATTGCTTCTGTATTAAGATACACAGATAACGTTATTTTATTAAGATTGATAAAATAAAATCTACATCTAGTACTATGTGTCTACTATATAATATGTAATTCTGTGTTAAAAAGTTACAGGTGAAATAAAAATTGTGTCCTCATTATGATAATAGTATATATAATAAACATGAGTTATCTTGCGTTAAGGGGATAAAAAACATAGTTGATATAACTAACCTTTTGAAAATGAGCCAGTATCTTTTTACGGGCATCTAAGACGGCGGGTTTTTTTCCAGTCACCACAAAAGTCAGACTTTGATCACGACTGCCTGAAATTTCAATACGAGCTTCTGTTTCGCGTTGAATAGCCTGGCAAGTACGTAACGACTCTTCTTCGCCAAATTTATCGGAATGATCTTGTTTTCGCTCAGCATATGGTACCATAAATACCTAAATATCAATTAACACAAATTTAATTTGAATGATTCGAACATTTAATAGATTTATCATTATTATTTGATTGATATCTATAGTAATTAATCAAAATTCTAATGCATAACATAGAGGTAATCAATTAGATAAAATAAATAATTTATAAAAGATGTCAAATATTTCTTTTTAATTGATTCAAATCTTATAACGTTGAATTTTATGGCATTGCTATTTTTTTTAAATATAGTATTTATCAATTATTTTAATATAGTTATTTCAATTGAAATATTTTTAATTTATAAAGTTACATATTATATTTATCTTTAAACCTTAAGATAAAAATGTAATTAATTAACAAGAGATAAAATAATACAGAAATTCTATTGTACTTATTTAAATATTTTCTGAAACTATTGAATATTTACTATACATAACGGATCAACAATTTTATTTTTAATTAGAATTAATTATATAAATTATACCTGAGTGAACACATTGGAGCTAACTCGCATCTTATCGTTGTTTGTATTTTGAGCTGGCTTCGTAGCACCCAATTTCGGCAATGCAGGAAAGAGAGCGTCGTAAGAGAAAACATTGCGAGATGAATCGTTCGATTCTTTCACATCGGGAGGATCGGAAGCGATAATATCCTCCACGATAGTCTCGCTAACATCTTGTATCATTGCCATATTGATGCAAAGTCCTTTATCAAGCCGAGTCGTTAAAATGTCACTAGTTAAAAAATATATAATCAGTATCGACATTTCAATGAAAAAATGGTGCATACAATTTTTAAATATACTATCTATGAAGAATTTATAATCAAATATTATTGGCAATAGTAACCTTTGAACCTAGTTAATACCCGTGTTCACTTTAGTGCTTAAATCTGACTCAAATAGACATTTTTTTAATTTCGTTTATCGAAATAAATTTTATACTAACATATTTAAAATAGTATGAAATAATGTGTAGAAAGAGGAGTCCACAGAGAATAGTATGTATTGAAAAGTATTTGAATCATAATTATTTCTTGCAATAACAAAATTATATTATTACATTGTAATATTGCAAATCTCAGTTAAAATGATGTATTAAAACATTGAGTACGGTAGATGCCAATCATTGTCATGGGGATATGTCGCCATATGTTACACAGTGAGTTGTGGTAGTTTATCTCAATCATGGCGGAGATAACCTGATAAAGTTTGCCAACACAAAAAATTGAGATTGTTCCTTAGGAGAAAACAAATATAAAACATATTATCATTGAACCTGTCTTTTGTGGAATGAAATTGATCAAATTAATTACAAATTATCCATTGGAAAGTTGAGTGTCTTCTGCAAACATTAGTCATATAGCTCTATCATTAATAAATGCCCTAAACAGCATGAAATTTTAAACATTTTCACAATACAGCAATTTCTTCTTGATTGCAAAATTCCGTTATTCAGGTCTAATAAAATTAGTGATACATTGGAAATGAATAAAAGAAAGTGTAACTATGTCCATCTCTCCATATGTGAAACATAAATCCTGAATTAATCGACGACGGTTGCTAACTATGAGGAGAAAATTGGTCATATCTCACACAGCAGTTAAAGAATTAATAGCAAAAATGCAAGTATTTGTTTTTAATTGATTGGATTGCATATGTATTTTTAGTATTAAATTAGTTTAGTATTTTTACATTTTAGTATTAAATTACAATAAATTCTGCAAAAAGGGGACATTAATATAATGGCTTTCTCTATTTACTACAATTTGAACTTTGAATTTTAACACGATTACAAGATTCAATTAGGTCGTTTTCTATGAAAGTTGATTTTTCATTAAATATCTGTATCAATGTGGTTAATAATCAAACATATTGTAGAAGCAATGCCACGGCCATTCCAAGCAATCCGTGAAATACATGGAATTTGTGTTAAAAAAATAGCCGAGACCCCCATTTTGAACAGATTATTTCATTATCATGATGTATCAGTGATATCTGAGGCAGAGGAAAGGGCCGCATGAAGGATGAGGGCGGGCGCCACGCGGTCAGGGGGAGGGCGACGGCGCGTTACCTGATGGCGGCGCGGCTGCTCCACTGCGGGGCCGGCGGGCTGCTCGGGAGGTGGCGCTGCTCTGCCGACACTCGACACTCGGTGCACACGCCGACACTTGGTCCGCACGCCTGCACTGACGACCATACCCCGAAACCCTGCCACATCTCACAATATCTATTGGTAGAAATCGACAATATTTTACCAATGATAATAATGTAATACTAATAATTGTCCAAAAATATGATAAAATACCTAATAATGGAACACATTAAATAATATTTTCCATCATTTATTGCTATTTTTTTTTCTTTTCAAATTTTACCGTGTGGCCTCTTATAAATATATTTTTAATCTCTCATAAATTAAATTTGCAATAAAAAAATAAAGATACAAAAATACTAGCGTATATCGAAGTCAAATGAACAGCAAAATCTTAAAAATTACAGTAAATTGCATAATCAAGTGGTCGTGATATTTATGATTACCCCGATCATGGCAATGTAAAAATTAATAATATAAAAATTCAAATGTATAATGACAATATATACTTTTTCAATATATAATGATGTATTTTTATATAAAAGTTAATTAAATCTATTAAATTTAGTTTTATGCAAAATAGATGAATAGCTTACATGATAAAATTAAAAACCATCGTAATCTAGCGTGTACCATAATCCCTATAAATTATTATAAGAAAAGGCATATCTCTAAAAAATATGTTTTATCACAGACATATTTTTTTTGGAAAATATACTTTTAAATATTATTAATAAAATATAAGCTCCATTTAGTGATACTTTTGTGAAATAAAATCATAAAAAATACAAGTAGTTTATAAAAAAGAATATTTATTTCATACTTTAACAAAAAGATTTTTTTTCGAAACTATAAATGTTAAAATTGCGTTGTTGGATTAGGAATATTAATCAAATGCCGTTATTAAACCACACGCCTCAGCATTGGATAAGGCCATTCGAGATCATAGGTGAAGTGACATTTGACTCCATATAACAGCGCATGCAATACGTGAAAGGTGTCGAGGCAGACTTTGGTCAAAGATTGTTGGATTTTACGGCCATGTTTCGACGCGATTCGTTTTGATTTGACATGAGGTAGTGTTGGCGACGTCAGCAGTTTAAGTGTCAAATTGGACTGTCATTTTTACAATAAT